>BMAU01000115.1:345000-544048 GCA_019973935.1 Trichonephila clavipes | reverse complement strand
ATGACTATACTCCTGTCATCTAAGAATAATCATAGGAACAAAATAAAGAAAATACTTCATTAATTGATTGAGCAAAATATCAAGAAAATTCTCAAGCTTAAAAGAAAAATGAATCAAATCGAGGAATTAAAGTTAAGAATTTTTCCGACAAAGTTATAAATGAATGAAGACGACACTGAACATGCAATGGTCGATTTTTCTCAATAACACAGAGAGCTGCTTATAAATGAGTTAATTTACAATTCAGATTAAGACAATGTTAATTACAATTCAGATCCATCAACAAATATGTATCATATTAATAACTTATAGCAGCATACTTTAATTACATAAAAATAGTAAAGAAAAGACAAAAGTTTTCAAGTTTAAACAATACTCTCATTTTGAACTATTTTATTATGAACAATATATATTCAAAAGTATTTTTGACAAACTGAACATTTTTTTATGTATATATAATTTGAATACAGTTGGAAAAAAATTTCCTGTACAATAATAATATACAATCATTCTTGGAAAAATGGTTGCATATGCCATCAAAAAGTATGTGAAGATCTTAATTTGACAGCTTCAACAGGTTCAGAAGACAAACAAGGCTCATCTTTGGTGATTTCTGCTTTTGTTAATTTCATAAGCTAAAAATATATAGTCTAAAGCACTTATAATAAATCATTGTGATAAATAAAATACAAAATAGCCTTTGCACTATAATAGATGCAAAATTTCATGTTTGATTCTTAATGAATATTTCATTTAAAAAATATTTAATAAAAATGGTTTTTACTAAATAATTTTTACCATACATTAAATTATATGAAAAAAACTTCCCACAATTATTTTAATTTTCCCTAAGTTAGCATTTTTCTTTCAAAAACAAAGTTTTTAAAAATTATATAAAACCCCAAAATAAAGCATTTTTAGTGGTATTCTCAACATGTTTTAAACTTAAAAAGAAATGCAACATTATTTTGCAAAACTGGATATTACCGAAGAGAAATAATTTTTTAAAGAAGTTTTGAAAACACACATATCTTGTATTTAATTTTATAATGACAATACAGAAATTAAATAAAAATAATTTTAACAGTATTGCTAATTTATCAAACTTCTGATTTTTAATCTTAATTATTTTTGATTAATATGCTAATATATGCTGAAGTAAAAATTACTTTTACTTATTAATAATAATGCTGAAGATTCTGACAAAAAAAAGAGCTTAATATATTTTCAGAATATTCTTCAAGCATGCAAATATTGAATATAGTAAATATTTTGAACTTTAATCACACAGATTTATATTTATAAAATTTTTAAAGTGCAAAATAACATTTATGCTAACACTGACTACTCTATCATAAATCTTTCTATCATTTAAGTCATTTTATCCCAATAAATAATTAAACTATTAGTTTTGAATTTAAATTACTTCCCAACATATATAAGATGTTTAACATGCAAAATAATCATACACTTTTGGTAATGAAACACAATATTCACTACGCATAATGCTATACACACATCTTTAATATCTAAATATATGAAATATAACTGTTAACTTGGCGTGAAGCTTTGTAGAAATTAAAAAATTATGGGATAAAAACATTTAATCAACAAGCATTTCGCCAAACCTTTTTAAAAAGGTTGGGGACAGAAAGGTCCAACAACACAAACAGTGTTGTGAAATGCCGGGCTAAATATAAAAATAGCCACTTCCTTAGCTTTTCCCACACACACAGGATGAGAAGGTTACCCTTCACCACAGGTTCTTAGTTTCCTTGATGTAACTTAGGTGAGGTGAATATCAACTGCATAGAATTAAAATTGTTACCATCTTTACAAATAAATCAGAAGATAAAAAATTAAATACATAAGCATAATAAAAAACAAACAAAGGTTTCAAAAGTATTCACAATTATAAAATGATAGGAAAAAGAGTTCAAGTTGCACAGAAAAAGTAAGTAAAAACTTTTAATCAATTTCAGTGGAAAAACTGTTATAGAAACAAATACAAAAGACTTGTATGCTTAGATCATCTGTATGAAGTAAGTCATTTGCAATACATAGTAATTGAATCTATTTAAAAACTTATATAACATATTAATGGATTTACAATAACATAGATCAAGTATTCAAAGTTTATAAATGTAGTATTTAAACATATTACACAGAACTTGGTCAATATGTATACTGTGGATAAAATTTAATCTTATTTCAACTTTTATTTTTCTTTCTTTACTATTTAACAAATAATCAAAGTTAGTAGTTACAAAATTAAAACAGACTTTTCATGTAAATGAAAAAATTATAGAATAAGAAGTTATTAAATCAATCATACTAATTTTGAAACTAGTAAAAACATTTTAATACTTGAAAATTACTTATGAGAATTAGAATTATTTATTTGATTTCAAGGACAAAAAACGTTTTTAACTTTGATACATTTAAGTTGTTATTTAATGTTAAAAACACTAACAATTTTCTAACTCTATAAAAACTTTTCAGAGAAAACAAAGGGAAAAATGCCTCAACCATTGTTATGTTCTGGTTTCCCAAGTATGCACACAGCAGCATATTCTAACATGCTATTTATTTTTTATTGATCAAATCCACTCTCCTGCATAAAAAATTTCTTTTTGTTCTTTTTAATGTATGAATTTTTTTTTCTTTATGTCATGGTCAAAACATGTCAATTAATGAAAATGGTTTTTGTTTTTAAAGGTATAATGTGATAAAATTGTATATATATAATATATTAACATATAGATTACTGAGATTCCCCCCTTTTTGTATGGAAAAATTTTTCCAATTTGTCTGCACATCTTTTACCTTCAAGTGATGGCAATCTTAAAATAATTGCTTTCAAGGTGAAATAAAAAGAATATAAGCTCTAAGCATGTTGATAATGTTTTGTTATTCTACATAGTTGGAAAGATTTATTTTTAAAGACAAAGCCTACAGAAAAATTCAGAAGTTGAACAAATAAAATTAAATTACAGATAATTAAAATGGTTCTCAAAAGCAAATTACCTATAAAAAATTACCTTAATTTATTTTTTGGAAACACAAATATTCTTCTCAAGATATGAAACACTTTCAAATGAAAACTTAAATTTATTTCACAAAGATCTTTATTAACACTTAGGTTTTTTAATTTCTATTTTTATATTTCTAGAATCAGGCATTTTAAAGACAAGTTTTATAAAAGCTTAGATAGTTCAAAAGTTTGAATTTTAACCATTTATGAGAAATTGCTTGTTAATGCATATGAATGATTTTAAAAATAGGAAAGCTATTAAATTTTTTAAATATCTGTAACTTTCTAAAAAATTTCTGAAAGATACAATTATGTAGTGACAATTTTTTTTTCTTGAAATCTTATTAAATATGTCACAAAAGAAAACAAACACAAAAGATACAAAACAAAAAACACAGGAAAGATACCCCAAACACGTTTCCCAACCATAAAGTCACTGAAACCGAAATGATTTAAAGATTCAAATGGCTAACATAAATGTAATTTAAGAATTTTAAAAGTGGAAATTAATTAAAAACAAAAGTGTAACACTTTTATTTTTAATTAATTTTGGTTGTAAAGACTAAGAAAAAAAATTCACTTTCACAATTACACTGGTGAAAAAGGTATCAAGAATGCCTATGAACCAAAAACGACCGAAATCAAAATCTTCAATATAATATATGGAAAACTAACTTTTTGATGAATTAAAAAGTTGAACAGAAATATAACTCTTTCTTCAAACAATAAACTTAAGAGTCCACATATAATATATTCCATTTAATTAAGGTAACATAAAGAGGCTGATAATTTTGTGAAAAAGAAAAACGTTTGTAAAAGTAAAAATATTTTGAAGTCTACTAAATTTTCAAAAATAAACACTATTTTTAATTTTAAAATAAAGATTATAACTTTTTTACCCTCTGTTGGTTGATTTAATTTTTAAGTTAATGACACTCTAGAATTACATAATGAGTTAATATAGTTATTGATTTTTTAAATTTAGAATTCTGGTCAAATGAAAAGGATGATGTCAAAACTGTTACTTTTAACTTCTCACCATTCAAAGCTTTGTCATACAAAGATTTTAAAGCCTATGTTAATCTAGTAAGTAGCATGTCTTTTTATTCTTTACAAAATTATCAATTCTCAACAATATAGTTCTTTAACATATCTTTATCAGGTTCTCGAAAATTACTTTAAAGTTCATTAATTTCCACAAACTAAAAAAAAAAATAAAAAAATCAAATTTATGTTTCTGTCTACATTATTTTAGACATTGACAGGCATGCCCCCAACCTGTGCCAAATAATTTTTTCCTTCATTTGACTTCCAAGTTGATGGATGAAGGAAAGCAGATGAGCTTGGATGTGTTATTCCTGTTTCAATGAGAACTTCCTTGAGAGTGTGTACTTAGTTCTATTTGTCAGAGAAATAATTTATGCCTATATTTTTAAGTTCAGATTAGTGGTCTTTCTTTGTTTTATTTGGCAATGAAAGAATCCAATGATGGATTTAATGAGTTGCCTAGGACTGTCAGACCAGCTAGTAGAAATGTTAGATAATTTCGGCAACAGAATAAAAATGTTTAATATTTTAACCTTCTGAAATTATGTAACCTTTTCATTTTATGATATCTATTTAATCACGGTGCAATTAATATACAATAAGAAACTAAATTTGGCTATCTGGCAGAAATTTTTTTTTTTTTTTGATAAACAGTGTAATAATTACAAAGCTGTTCTTCTTTTTACTTAATTGCTTTTGCATTTTGAAATAAAAATTTTGAAAATCTAAATCAATTTTATGCGAACATACTGTAACACAAGTATAAAATGTGAAGATATTACACACATAGTTGTTATACTACGTAACCTCAGATGGCAGCATAAATCTACTGTAGATAAGAACCTTGTAGGTTAAGAGATATTCTTCCACCAACAAGAAGTGCAATCGATTAGGCTTTCAGCTTTGTTGTGATGTGATCAGTAAAAGGTAAACTTGGTGCTTTTTGATCACATCAATAATTGAATGTTGATCATATCATATTTTGAATGCTGTACGATAGTAAAATATTTTGAATATTTTTTTTTTATTTTGATATGTGCGGCCCACCTCAGTTTAGTAAATTTTTACGTGGCCCACCAACCGATTAGGGTTGGACACCCGTGTACTAGAGTGTAAAAATTTATCTTATTAAAAAATCAAACTTATTTTTATTGAAACTTTTATAAGACAAGGACAGTATATCAATACACATAATTTTCCATTTATAAATCCTCAAAATTAACACATTTATATGTGTTTAATAATGATAAAATGGTAAAAGTTAAAAACCAAATATCTCATATTAAAAAGAATAACAGCCACATTAAATAAACAAAAATGTGAAAATAACTGTATATTTGGGGAAATTATTACAAATTATAGAGAAAAAATGTCAAGTTCCCTAAAAATGTAGGTCAATTTAATATAAATTTTAATTCATAATGTAACAAAAAATGCTGAAGCATATAATGAAGTTAAACTAGAAAGGAAAGAACCATGATGTACTAAAGCCGATGATTTTGTGATAGGAATGAGGATTTAATAAATCAAACACATTTCTTTGTGTTACATGACCAAACCAAATATAAGATGTTAATGAGAGGGAAGTGAAGAGAAGCTTTTCTCAGTAATACATTTGATGGTTTTCTTTCTTTTCATTTGATATCTTATATTGATAAGATCAAATTCATATCAACATATATTCATATCCAAAATGTAAATTCTCCAAATAGTAAATTTGTACAGATATTTTTATACTGCTATCCTGAAACTTAAGCTTCCTTACGATTAAATAAACTACTAATGATTATAATCAAAATATTTTCTCTTTTGGTGATCCTTTACGAAATACACTTCACAACTCTTCATCTTTTTAAGATGTCTCATTAATATTGTTTTGATACATACGTGGAAAGTAATACAAGCATATGTATAGCAATTTATAATATTAATTCAAGTGGTCAAAGGTGAAAAAATTGTTTTTTTCCTTTCTGTTTACGGGTTATTTGTTTTTTGAAAATAAAATAATATAATGTTTATTTCAATATTTAAAAGGCATTGATTAAAGCTAAAATCTTCTAAGTCTAAATTGGACAACATATACATTTTTATAGTTGAACGATATAAAGTGCAATTAATTACAAAAATAGTTTTACAGAAAAAAAATAAGTTCAATGTAGAAAGAAAATATAATATAATAATAAGTTTAATACACAAAGGTGTGTTTTTTTTAAAGAATAAAATTGCAAAAGTGTCAAGAAGCATGAAAATATAGAAAAAATTATTTTTTTCAAGCAAAAAATATTACTAAATTAATGTTTTTAAATTAAAAGAAAATTTAAAATGTGTGGCCTTATTTGTGTAATTATAATATGTCATTAAAACCAATCCATCTTTATTCATTATTCAATTTATTCACATTCTCTCTAAAATATAAATTAAGTATTAAGATTATGTCAAGTCAAACATAGCATGATGGTAAAATATATGTGCACAAAATATCTTTTCCACATTTCGCCTAACCTCCTAATGAGGTTGGGGACAAAAGTGTCCAACAGCATTTTTCATGCTGTGAAATGGTGGACAATAAATAAAGGCACTAGAAATAACCTACTCACTGGTTAAATTGGATTGCTACTGATGTTATCTTCATCCAATCATTCAATTATTTCCATGTGTACAGCCATGTAGCATTTGTCAACTGTGCAAATTTTCAAAACAATGAGTTAGGAAATCATCAACAAAAATTTATACAACTTTCTTTTTCTCAAAAAAAAATGTGAAGTCACTATGAATTCAATACCTAGTATAACTAATTCCTCAGTATGGAAAACAATCTAAAATTAATACTACCAGTAAAATATCATGAATACTCTTCTGATATATTAATATGTCAAATGCTTCCTATGCAATTAATTTAATAGAGCATTAATATACTATTCTACATCAAAACACACTACATCATGTAAAATGTATGAATATTCCTAAAATATGAAGTATTTTATAATAGATGAGGCAGAAACAACATTAAAAACTCAGGGCTTATGTATATTGTAGCAACTGGAAATTGATAATCATTGCATGCCACAGCTTCATGGGAACAACATGCATGCTTCTAGTTTTATTTTGATCAATGACAGCTATTTTCATCTCAAATTTGGTTTCTGTTTGGATTTATTTTTTCTTGTTTTTACCTTCAGCTTTACTTATATTAATAAAATTGAAGCTATGAAATCTGTAAAAGTAAAAGAACAAAACTATTTTCACAGGTATAATATTTTACTTCAGAAATGTAAATTTTTAATTCACAAGTCATGAGATTATATTTTTTTGGTGTAAACACTGTAGTCAATATAAAGGAGTTAGAAATAGCAAACAGTTCAAAAACAATTGTTTAACTTATACTACAGTTGTAACTAAGCTATTCTTAAATAATACAATTAATTTTTTTTACCTGAAAAGATTCACTAGCCCCTCCTTAAAAGTTGAGGAATTTTAGAGGGGTGAAATCGAAAGCTAATTAAGACTTTAAATGCAGCCGTAAAAACTAACTTTTTACTTTATCAACAATTATTCCTCTCACAAAAGAAGTCAAACTTCACCAACATAATTGTGAGGCGATTGTGATAATACACTTAAAAAATAATATTTAAAAAATCTGTTGAATCAAAATTAAATTATGCATTTCATAAATTAGAGAAATACAATTTTGTAAAGTTTTTGAATACTTGCTTCATAAAAATTTTGCCGCATTCCAACAATGATATAAATTTTACAAAAGAAAATACAAATAATTTATAATTGAATTAATATATTTTTCAAATTGATTTTATTTTACTTGTAATCTTCATAGTGACTTCATAAACATGAATAAGGCAAATGGAAGGGGAAAAAAAACCATTTTTAAAGCAAAGCAACTGCAGATTATTTTTACGGATTACATTAATAAAAATTTCAAGTTCAATCTTATATTTATTCAAAATTTTTTTACTAATACCAAAATCGAATGTTTTCCTCAAGCTTCTTTAAATATGCTGTTTAAAATACCAAAATATGATTTTACATACAATAAAAAACTACATAAAACCACATTTGACAACCCAAAATTTGTAAAGAAAAACAATAAAAATAAACTAAAAACAAATAAAATACCAGTGCATACAGCATTTTTTAACTGAAATGCTCAGTGGATATGAAATCAACATTCAATCTAATTTTAATTTTATTATCATATTGGAAAGTTTGAAAAAGAGGAAGGGGGCATAAATGTTAAGAAGGAAATATATAATGTATTTGATATAATACGGCTCCCTTAGCTTCCAACAAAAAATCCATCTGATTTAGTTAAAATAGCAAACATCTTAGAAATCATTTTCAAGTCAGTGATTTATTACAAAAATAATACTTCTATTTTTAATTTGAAAAGTTACATGGATTATGGAAAATGACAAAAAATGTAGGCATGTTTTACTGAAAATAGAGTAATCTACTACACAACAGCAAATAGGATAAAATTATTTAATTTAAAACAAAGCCCAGAAAACGAAATGATAAAAAGTTACGTTATTACATAAAATTCTAGCTAAAAAAAACTTTTGAAACTATCAGAAAAATGACATATCTAATTTGATGCAGTCCAGTAGCCATATAATGAAGCAGAAAAACACCAATCAACAATTCAAAAGTTCCAAAAAGATATGTCACTAGTTTTTTCGATATGCCAGAAAAAGCAAATAGTCTGTCTTTATCTTTTTTTCTCTTTGAAGAGATGATTCCACGATCATTCTATGAAGAATTTTGAAAACATGTGTACACACATAAAGATACTTTCAAAACAATAAATATATGATGAAGCCTACATCTTATATTGGAGGTTCTTCCCCCCACATTGAAATTTCAATGTAACAGATTAGACACTTATCTTTGTGCACTGGCAATGAAGAATTAAAAAAAAGGATGATGCCCGACCCATCATGTGGGGGGACGATCTCAGGACCTTGAGGATACATGGGAGCATTAAAAGGCACACCCATTCCTGCCATGCTTGTTCCAGGTATACCTTTTAACAAAAAGTTTATAAATCAGAATAATTAAAAATGTAAGCAGCACTAATATATATTTTTTCCATACAAAATTCAGTGAAAGGGATTTTTTTTTCAAATAATTTTCAAGACATATTTAAAGAGAATTTTAAATATACAATACAGTAAATTGAAGAACAACTATTTACAGAATATAAATGCAATTCATTTATTAGAATGCAAAATAAATTATTTTTAAAAATGAAACTATTTAAAATTACAAAATTTTTACTCTTTAAAGCTATTTACGTTTACTATATAATATAGCCATTGCTTACGACAAGTTGAAAAATAATTACAAAATTAGAAGTTCAGTTAAAATTTTTAGACGAAAGACAAAAACGTCCGCATACTTTTGTGAGTATCTCTAACAGGCTAGAGGGGTATTTTTGCTGTTCAGCCCAAATCCATGAAAATATTAAAATATGAAGGTCTTGTTTGATAATGCTCTTTAAGAGTATATAAGTGACATATGCTTTATGTATTTCATATTTATACTTGATTTATTTAATTTACTTCTTGTTTAAATACTCTTATTACACATTTTATGTTCAATATCTGCTTACCATTTAATGCCTTTTAACAAAAATACATTACAAACTGGATGCTACTGCAAATTCTTTCATAATATGAAAAAATTTGAAAATAGATATCCACACAAACCAAACATTACAATCTCTGCACTCACAATAACTCATTTCACATTTTGCAGGATTTTTGGGAATATGAACAAGTGAAAACTAAATTTTTAATTGTGGATGATCAAAGAGAAGCATCTCTCCTTTGATGTACTAGGACATACAGATGTCCCAGATATAATAATTAAGATTCCATTATGAACAGAACAATCCGAATATATTACAGTTTCCCTTTCACTACTATCAAAGTCAGTTTTATAATCGTTATCTGAAATATTTTGCTTCATTTCTGTTATTTCAAGCTCAGTTAAAGAATTTTCATACTTTCGATACTGTAACAGTAAAAACAGAAAAACTTTTTTTTACAAGAACTAATGATCCATAAAAAACTGAACTACAAACAAAATTTTCAATGATGTAACAAAAAGAAAGCTCCCTTATTTACTATAAAGAAATACCACACTCTCATTTGAAGAGCCACAATACAGCATGCCATTCGAAAATATTCCTTTTTATAATTAAAAATTCACTTGCATGTAAGTTATGTTTCTCTCATATCTAATAGGTCAAATCTGTCTTCCTTAAATCCTATGGGTATACATTTAAGATGTGCCAGAAAATTTAGATTTTAAAAATGTTCCAAAGTTGTTGTCAAAAATATGTGATAGCCAAAGGTGAAAGAGAAATGCTCTGCTACGCCAAAATGACAGCCAGGAGTTGTGTGCATTTCTTGCTGGCATGTATTTGTGACAATTGGGGAAGGGGTTCAATTACACCAATAACACAAGAGGGTAGATTGCAAAATAAAGAAGTCAAAAATAATATTCAAAGGAAAAATAAATCATTTTCTATAGGAGAAGGAAAAAAGAAAAACATAAAAAAAACAGCAATGAAAAAACTTACAAAAACATTATTTAAAGAAACAAAAACATACCAGAGGCATACCCATTGCTGGTCTCATCATGTTCATTCCATTCATCATCATAGGGTTAGCACTAGGCATTGGCATTTTACCACCCATCATAGGCATTCTACCTATTCCCCAAATGCATCTGATATTTTGGTAATTGGCCCTCATTTCCTCCTGCATGAGAAATGCAAAGAAAATGAAATCTATTAACTAACACTAATTTGCTATTTCTTAACCAGTAACATCCACCTATTTCCCTTTTTAAAATTAATCTTTTAAAACATTTTTATTTTTCAGTCAAATTAATACGATTCTAATTTACATTACAATTACACTCCCTAAAGCTAGCTCAACTTTAAATACACTGAAACTTTTGTTTTATACTCAGTTTTCAAAAGCCTCAATTAGGGAAAATTTATAGCTGTTTTCCAATAGTTATTTTAGGACTACTAACTCAAACATGGGAATAACACATAATCAAAACAGCTTTTAAATAATCTTACTCTTTACAACTAGGAAATAAAATGTTACAATAAAATTTACTAAGACTTATAAATTATTATTTCTTTGAGTTCACATAGACATTTCTCATTCTAAGGTTTTTTTAATATTCCAAAGTGAAAATGTTGAAAAGGTCCTGTTTGAAAAATTGACCACAAATATTTAATTAACTCATAGTAATGTAACTCTAATACAATTTAATTTTATTAAAACATATACGCAATACTTTACCAAAGATATATCTTCCTCAGGATGCACAATTTTACTTTTGAAGGGTCACTTGCTTGAACAATATTAGTTCGTCTTGTTTCATTATTCACTTGAGGACTTGACGTAGTTTCTAGAACATAAAAATTCTTAAGAAAACATGGACCAGATGAAATTAGTATTTTAAACTTAATTTCAAAATATATTAAAAGTTAAGAAACAGAAATACATCAAGTATTTTCCTTGATTTATTCAATATTGAAACAAACAGTGTGGAAATAATAAATTTTGAAATGGGAGGAAACATCTATGCAATATTCAGATGCACATATTTCAAATATTTTTTCAACAGTGTTGGTGTTTAGTATTAAAATAGCAATAGAACTATTATAGTAATACAAGCAATGGCCAATGAATTAGAAACCTTTGAGATTTATATTTAAATGCATGCTAAAGATGAAGTAGACAAATTTTTTTCATGATGCGAGTTACAAGTGGTTAGAATGTTAGCACAAGTAAGGTCTAAGAGTGCTTTCTGTGATGAATTACAAAATGGAAAACGATAGATCTTTTACTATTTGAAAAAGGGCTTATTGTGGGTGCCAGGGATCTCAATTTCAAAGACAGAAAATGTTACTGGGTTTTCAAAACAGTTGCATCAAAGGTTTTCAAAAGTTGGAATTAGAAGACGTACCTCAGCCGCTCCGAGCATAGCCTAAGAGCGTGATCGGCATCTTCTGATGAATTTAGTGCAAAATAGGAACTCTACTGTGCTTCAACTGACACAAATCCTCCTAAAAGATTTCAGCTCAAACCATGCACAGAGAATTGCTACACATAGGAATGTATTATTGGGTGCCAGTGAGAAAAACCATTCATTTCTGCCCGAAAATGCAGAAATTTGTTTGCAATGGTGTTTGGAAAGAAGAATCTAGAGGATTGGAGACAGGTAATGTGGTTGATGAATCAAGCTACATTATTTTACTCTAATGGAAGAGGTCAAATTTGACGAAAACCCTTGAAGTCATATCCATCTTGCCTTACTCTCAACTACACAAGGGTCTGGTGGGAGTATCATGATATGGGGCATTTTCTGTAGTCATGGAAATGGTGTCCTGGTATTTAAAGTAAAGAAACAGCCATGAAATATCTAGGATATACTGGCAGACCAACAGCACCCTGCAATGTTGCATTTTTACCCTGATGGTTATGGATACTCATGGACAACAATAATACAACCATACATTGTAGCCAGAAGTGTGTTCAACATTGGCTCGCTGAGCATCAGTCTGATTTCCAACACCTTCACTTGTCATTATTTAACCCAGATCTAATCCCATGGAAAATGGGATATGGTAGAAAGACAGATCTGATACTACTCTATCTTTCATCTACTTTGAAAGATTTAAAAAGCCCCAGTGCAGGGTATTCTCTGGATGTATATGAACTTCCAGAAGTATGTAGACTTGATGTCCAAATGAATCAGAGCACTTATTTGTGCAAAAGGTGGTCCAACAAAAATATTGATCTTGGGTTTCTAATTCATTGGCAAGTGTGTGTAATGCAGACAGATGACTACCACATAAAGATGATTTTTTAATAAATTAAGTATGCATAAATTACATTTACATGAAGTATTTTAGATTTTAAATTTTATTTAAGTAAAAATTAATTTCTAATTTTTATTAATAAAATACATTAGAATGCATTTTGGCAAAGTATCAGCGTTATGGTGGCAATCTCAATCGCGAGTTATTGAAAGAAAATTCGCGGATAGGGTAACCCCCGCTCTTTTGACGATAACCTCCTGGGTAATTCCAGTTTCTTATTCTTGAACTGGCGATTACCAGATCCGTGAGTTGCTGTTCGCAAATGTTAAACTCGTGGTGATTTGATATTGATAATGACGTGGTATTGTTTACATGTAGCATGTTGTATCTTGGCACAAGATGTTTGATTCACAGCTACTTTTCTTCTCATGGCTACTACATCAAATAAGAGTAACTTTTATCTGGTGGATTTTTATTGAAAAATACAAGGAGATGTTATTCATTGCAAGATAACCAGTGCAGTTTGCAAATAAGAAAAAGGCCGGGATTGCTTGACTACTGATTTCAATGCAGCCAGCCTTTGAAACGAAGTCGGCAACAGCTGCAAAATAAGTATATAAATATGCAGAAGGGATCGCAAAAAGAAGCTTTAAAATGTTTAAACTTTCAAAACTGGAGGAGGAATGAAAAATTACTGACCACATCATTAGATGAACTGCTGGCCGCTATGGGTGCCCTTTACATTGAACCATTACCATTTTGATTCGATTGCAACGACGATTGTGATACTGCTGTTTCATCAGGAACTCAGGTAAGTTTACATAGATTTTTTTTTTGTTTTTATTTAGCTTTTAATTTAAATTTTCCCTATTATTCTGAATAATTTTTTGATAGTGATTTGTGTTTTATTACATAAAATAATTTAATATGAATCACATTGTGAGATGTTGAGTAAAAGAATCAATATAATTGAGAAACTTTCTTTCAAAATACACTTTTAAAATACATAAGTTAATCTTTCTGTGATCCAGGAATGCAAATAACATGGCCTGAGAGTTAAAAAAAATTCAGCTTGTTTGACTCCCTGATTTCTAATTAATGTTGCATTTTAAAGTAATGTGAGGTCTATTTGCAATGGACCTCATCATTGGAACCTCTGTCAAATATCAAGGACAACACACCTGCATTAGTAACTGATTCTAAATTTGCCACATACATTAACCTGAGAACTTTCAACGATGATAGATTTCAGGTTTTCAGAGGCACCAAACTCGCTGGCTATGAATTTTTGACCACGACCACTTTCGTCTATTGTGCTCACAAATATTTGATTAGAATTATGTAAAAAAATAACTCACATTGTGCATAAAATGTATGTGTATTTTCATAAAAAAATAAAGATGACATGCACATCTTTTGCACATATATAAGAGAAGATGTAAACTATTACATCCAATTAAAAATGATTAAGAAAGAATTAACTTCTAAAATTCTGGATTTATGTATTAAAGTAATTATCATTGCTTAATGTGTACAAAGTATCAAAACTTGAAAATGTATATATACTTTGATTTCTCATTAAATTATAAATTGTGCATAATCCCTTCATAGTATCAAAACTTATGTATAATGAAGGACTTATAGAAAAGTAAAGTTATTAAGTAAAAGTAGCAAAGCTTACAAAATTTCTTTTTCGATGAATAAGATTTATTTTAGTGGAATAATTTGTAGTGTGGTAAAAAATTAATGTATTAAAAACTGTAGTGGCATATTAATTTAATATTAAATTAATACTAATGTATGCATTTTAAATTATACTAAATAAAAGAATTTATGCAATTTTTCTAAATTCTATCATTTATTGCATCAGAAACTAATTGAAGAAACATCTGACTTCCCATTCTTTCTTGTGGAAAAGTCTCTAGTTTTTGAAGAAAATGAACTTTATCGTCATTTAAATAGTCAGATTTCATTTTATCACTATTTATTATTAGAACTAAAATTTATTCTATTGTTTCCTTGATTTTTAAAAGCATGAAGATGTCATATTTTATAATGAATTTTAACTTCACTAAAATTTACTATACCTATTTTCAAAATGTACAAAATACGTTTGCAAGTTTTCAGAATAATTTCAATTATTTTTTAAAAATTATATTTATTATTTTTATTTTAACTTACTTACTATTAGTTACTATAATAACAAATTAAATAGGAGTTTTTTTGTAAAGTGAAATGTTAAAAAATATCATTAGGAATAGTTAGTTTTGAATTTTTCTGCTATCAAAATATTCTTTTCTGAAAAATTGTAAATATTTTGTATACGTAAAATTTGTTTTCTGTTCTATATTGTAAAATATTGATAAATGTAAGTGTATATGTAGTGTTTTGTGACAAATAAAATCAGTATAATTATTATCAGTATAAATAGTATAATTATTTTTGTTAGATGGAATTGGAGAAGATTCAGTAACATGTTCTGTTTTAGATAAATGTGTCTTAATGGGGCCTAAAATTCAATTAACAAATGTATTCTTCATAAAAAAACTGGATTTTTTTATTCTACGATTTTATAGAAATCATAAATTAAGAATAATAATTAGACATTAGAAATTATATAAATTAATGATTGTATACATAATAAACATTCTATTTAAACCTACCAAAGGGTTGCTGGAAAATTTCAAATCAAAAAGAAGAATAAATTAGGATACATATACTTGTATACAATCAAAATATAAATTGAAATTTTAAAATAATATGAGTTTTGAATTCTCATTGCATAACATTAAATAATAACATCAAACGTAATTTTTAGCTGAATCATGAAAAAAAAAGTGTATTGAATTGCTAACGTTGTTCCTATGTTAAGGAATGAAAACTGGCCCTCTTTCAATACTTCCAATGTTTCTAAATCCTCAAGCAGAAAAAAATCGAAGCGGTCGTCCATATTTGTTTACAAATCCGCAAGTTACTCTTCGAAACTGGCGGGTTACCTTTGGATGAATAAACCGCGGATTTGGTGCAATCCGCAGTTGAGAATAATGATGTTTTGCAAACTGCGAGTTACCTCTGATTTCTGATAACTTCGAGGTTAACCGCTGATTGAGAATACAACCGTTGAGTGACTAATCAGCGAATAAAGAAATGACTACAGCTCAAATGTGAAGCTTTAGTTTAAGAAAACATAGAAGAGAGAGAGCAAAATAACACTATGTGCAAAATTTTACCTGTACTGTAAAGAACAGGTGCAGCTCCTTGAGATGTTGGTGTATGAACTGTGAAAAAAAAGACAGCATGAAGTTAAAATGTTACAAAACATACTAAACTATAATGAAAAATACTGATATATGATCCAAACAAAAAGAGTGAGTAAAGAGAAACAGAAAAATAATTTAATACATCTATAAAAAAATTAAAGTTTAAATTTCTTAAAATTACTTTTTAGTAAAGTTTTGTAGTGACAAATTCATAACTTCGCCTAATACAGTTTAAAGATAATAAATCATTAATGTTAGATAATAAAATTGCTACTAATTAAAAAAATTCACTGAACAAATAATTAAAACATCCAAAATTTCCTTAATTTTTAAAATAACATAATGGTATCAAATACAGCACAAGTTTTTGAGCAATTTCTTTCAGTACTGACAAAAATTCAATTTTATCACACAGATGGAAGAAGTAATAAATTTAAAAGACTTAATTAGCAAAATAATTTATCAAAATTAACGATTGATTTTATATTCAATTATTAAAAAATCCAACGGAATATTGGAAAAAATTCTGTCAATTAGAATTTTTTTGCAAGAATAATTTATGTATTTGCATAAAAAGTACATAAAAAACAATGCTCCATTAAAAAAAATACTACATAGAAAATTATTACTACAAAATGATTTTTAAGAAATAAATTTGTTAGAAAACTTACATTTCAAATAAGAATACATAAAAGAAACATACCTGACATAATGGGAGAATTGGTCCCACTGTAAGCTGGAAAGGTTGGTCGTTGTACTGCAGACATTAAAGGTTTAAAATCTGTTCCTACCGGCATGTGAGTTGCTACAGAAGTCTATAAAGAAATGGTATCTTTTATGAAAACCACATTAAATCAGATATTTATAATTCATACAAATAAAAGCAAATCACCATAATCAATTTTTCTCAATGAAATGTTATGCATAAATGTAGAAAAATTGACTATTAAAACAATGCTTTCATTTGAAACTACTTACATCTGAAAATTATTTAGTTCTAAGCTTCCGCATGGTGAGTGAGCAAGCGAATATTAATGCCACACTTTTCAGCTACATGTAAACTTTTGGCAACAGACCTCGTAACTTTGAACCATGGTCAAGTGATGAGGACAACAAGTGTGTTATGCATCTTTATTGACTGAAGAAATGTGAAGAAACCAGGGAAGGGATGGAGGAAAGATATGTCATTCTCCAATATAAATTTCTCCATGAGTGAGCAATGTTTGACTATCACCAAGCTTGAAATTTTGTTATGGTAGCTATGAGTAATCTACATCAAATCAGACAGGAATGTAAAATAAGGAAAATTTGAGGGAATACGTTGAGTTATAAACAATTTTTTGTAAACAATAACTAGAAATTTTAGCAGTCAGAAAGTTTCCTCGAATCTCTGGGTACTATAATCAAAGTAACTTTATCAAGTTAAAAACAATAGTTATAGATTCCAATATTCCATTCATGGAACATCTAGATTTTTTGATAGTGTAGAATGATATATATAGAAATAAAAATGAATGTTTGTTTGTATGTCTCTGTCATGCCTTCCTAAGCTGATCATCGGATTGTGATGAAACTTTGGGGAATGATTGGACACATTCCTGCGAAGTGTTCCGAGTTAGTAAAATTGGCCCCTTAGGGGCATTAGATATATATTCCCCGTCTTTGGACCATTAGATCAGTGATTCCCAAAGTGGTATATATAGACCCCCCAGGAGTCTTCAACGACCTGCAATGGGTCCTTGTAAGCTTAAAAATAATTTGGGGGTCCATGAGGTGTAAATGGAGATCTACGATAGCCTAAACCAAATTGTGACTTCAATTTTAAAAGAAAATTTAATCAAGAGTATAAACCAGATTTACCTATTTAAGAGCTTTATTTACTAAATTTACTGGGGTTAATTTGCAGTTACAAGGCAACAGCATACACATTTTTATTAAAGAAGGATCATCATTTCAGTGTTTCTTGTGTGCAAGAATCAAGCTAAAGGAGTATAAAACTGGATGTCATGAATTTTATCAGTTTCAATTTGTCATAGACAATCTGCCATGAAAATGATGTTTTAACCTATGTTCAACATTTAAATGCCCTTTATTCAGCTTTTGAAACTAGGCTTGAGAATTCTTTGACTATGGTAATATCACAGTAGGTAATGAATTCATATTATCCCATTATAAAGAATGTCTGATTACAAAAGGAACTCATCTTAATAGCCCTAACAAAGACCTTAAAGTAAAGTTTAGAAACAAATGTCACACAGTAATTTTGATATTAAAAAAGATATACCTATTATCTATACCGAATTATGGATGATCCTAAGAAAATTTTTAACAGCTTTTCCTGGGGAAGAGGAGTTTTAGAGTGGTTGCAAATCTCCAAAATAAAAATAGAAAAAAAAAAAAAAAACCAAGTAATAATAATAATATAATAAAATAACAATCAATTCCTGCTTAGGTCAACAATTTTTTTTTATTTTAGTTACTTATTCTTAAATAATTGCAATTAATATAAATATGTATACCGGTAGCACACACAGGAATTTTTCAAGGGAGGGTGGAGGTACGGGGTCGAAAGTTCACCATTCTTGTATCGTACTCCTTTAGATTTTGTTGGTTTTCGAGAACAAAACACAGTAAAAAACTATTTATTGAATAAATAATTAGCATTAATTAATAAAATTAATCATTAATAACAAATACTTAAATTTTACGTACTATATACTTAGAAATATAATCAATCGGAAAAATATCAAAGGGCTTGGGGGTCCAAACCCCCAGGATCCCCCTTGCATGCCCCACGGATGTATATATATGACAGAATCACTATTAAGTGACAAAATAGGAAGGCAATTTTCCATTTTCCTTTTCTATATACACTGTTGGACTATTTTTGTTTGTCAACATTTATTCATTAATTAGAATGAATTATTCCAATGAAATAGTATAGTAAAAAGAAATCAAATTCTTAAAAATTAGATCATCCTAGCAGGGATTCGAACCTAAGACCTTTGGATTAGAAGTCTAACGCTTTATCCATTGGGATACAAGGACAAAACAAGCAATTTTCCTTTTTATGTATAGTATTGGACTATTTTTGTTACTATTTATTCATCAATTAGACAGAATTAATGAATTAATAATTGAAAAAACTGTATTAACATCAAGTATCATCCACTACAAGGTTAAAAAAATTTATTTAAACTTGAGTGAATGAATATAAAGTATTTTATTAATGATTGAAACTTTGAACAAGACACATAAATAAATATACATATATAGGAGAGTGGGAACTAATAGTAGGAACTGAAAGAAAAAAACCCCGAAAAACATGGCAAGGGGTCTATGAAGCAAAAAGTTTGGGAACCTCTGTATTAGATCTACAAACTTGGAAATCTGAAGGGCATTTGCCTTCAATGATTAGAAAACCACTAGTAATTGGGTTTGGCAAAAAATGACCACTAAGGGGTGTTCAAGCTTAAGAGGTATTATAGATAAATATTCCTGTTTTTGAACTATTAGACCTACATGCTACTACTCCTTTCATGGAGTAGGGATCCGCTACAAAAGTGTTTTGATAATCAATCTAAAAGATTGTTGTGAGAGCGTTAAGGGGCATTACAAATAAATATTACACCGTTTTTGAACTTTTAGTTGTATAGATTTGAAATTTTGTCAGCAAGGTGTTTTTTTGTTGTTGTTGAATGCAGATCAGTTCAGAACGGATTTTACGAAAAATTGATTGGGGAGGGGGATTTTGCTGGGACTTATAAAAGGAATTTCATTATTGAAAACTACTTACTGTGATGAAATTTAGTATGTACATTACTTTGTTGAATGGAAATTCAATAAGAAAGGATTTTACAGAAATAGACTCCTATGGGGAAGAGGGAATCTTCTGTGGTGTACTGATATAAAAATACTCAAGTTTTCAAACTACTAAACGTACAGTAATGAAATTTGATATGCGTCTCTGTTTTTGAATAGCACCAGTCTTACAGAAATTGACTCTCAGAGGTAGTTACTGGGTTTATTGATAAAAAATTCAGTTTTTGATCTATTAGATTTAGACTTGAGATTTGACAAGCATGGTTATTTTATTGAGCAGAAATCCACTAAAAATAGATTTGTGGAAATGTACTTGGGAGGGGATTATGAGAGAGTAAAAGGTAATTCTACTTCAATTTTAGAAACTATTATTTGGAAGTTTGGTATTTTTTAAATCAAGAACTATAAGAATATTTTTCAATACAATCTAATTCTTAATGTTAAGATATCATTAATATATATATATAAACAGTATATATTCATATAACACCATGTGATACCACGCCAACACCAGCGAAATGGTTGGTAACGGGTAGCATATATATAAATACATCAAAATTACAATATTATTTAGAGGGATTTCCTCAATACTGAAAAATTAATCTGTATTTTTTTTTTCCATATACAATTTTTTATAGAACATTATGAATAAAATTGTATACAAAAAACTTCAATTGGACAACAGAAAACCTTAGTGCATACAACTTGTGCTCATGCAGGAGAGGAAAAAGTACTTGGGTTTGCCTCAGGGTCAAAATTCCAGTATTTATGTAAAACAAGGTAAGTGATATTGATGTTGGGAAGGAGTTACTTTTAGGCAGACATAGTAAAATGGTGGCAAAACTAATTCCTTACTTGCGCCACAGCAGCTGGAAATAAAGGTTTAGGAGGTGCTTGAACAGAGCTGGTGGTGATTGTTGAGGTTGGCATCATTGGACCAGGAGGCATGGTTCCAACCATGGGTACTCTATATATAATGAAAATAAATGAATAAGGTAAAAGATATATTTAAAAAAAAAATTTAAAAGCAACTAAAAATTATAAGTAGTCAAAAATACATTGAATATTTTTCCTTTTAGAAAAGTTACTCAAGTATTGCAAAATCAAGATATATATTATAAACGTGAAAGTTTGTGAGAATGTTTGGGAGTCTTTCATGCAAAAACAACTGAATGGATTTTATTGAAACTTTACAATAGTATAGCTTATGCATCAGAATAACACATAGGTTATAATTTATAAAAATATTGTGTGAAGTGTCCAAAATATAACAATAATTGTCAAGTAGGAAAAAATTCTGCCATATGCAAAAAAAAAAAAAAAAGCCCACAACAGCAAATATCTATCTTTTAGATGTGAAGAAAACCTTTGGATTTTGTTTTGTCTACGCCAGGCGCCAGGAACTGCGAAAGCTTGAACAGGCGGAGTTTGAGGCTGATTACAATTTTAACATAAAATAAATACAACAAAAGTAATATTAACGTATTACACTTCCATATATAAATTATTTATGCTATTTTAATCGAAAAGAACATTGTTTATTTGCTTATAATTTTAGAAAAAGTTCGAGTATATATATGTTACGTTCGCCAAATATTAAATCTTAATATGTACGGACTGCGCAATATTAATTAAAGTAAAAAATTCACTGAAATTCTAAAGACAAAACACAGACAATTATTCTATAAAAAATCCTTGCAAACACGAATACATCTCGAATCAGTTGACCTGAAAAAGAATGCATTTTGAACCAAGATAGATTTGCGCCATTTTCAGAAAAAAAAAGCTTTTAACTGTTTTTAAATCGCGCTATATAGTTTTCAGTTATGGTAACTTAAGATCGCTTACACAGAATTCGAAGATCGGTGTACTTTTCGATTTACACAACGTGAGAAAAAAAACGACATTTGAATAGTTTGAATGATGTTAGTGAAATTATTTTGTAAGTTAAATATTATATAACAGAGGTCCTCACACTCAATAAATGTCTTAAATCCAACGTAAGATCGATTCTCCTATTTGAATGCAAAGTTGTAATAATAGTTTCCATTAAGCAAGGCGATAATTTAAAATTTAAGTACTATTCATAGTGGCTCAAAAAATATTGAAATAAATAATTTACAGTTCAAAAGATAATATCAAAGTACAAAACAAATTTAGTTGAAAAAGATCAAGTGTAGGACGCCCATTTCATTAAACTTGAAAAACGGTGGATAGTTATTGTTAGGAATATATTATAAACCTGTAACAAAACTACACTAAAATTGATACTGGATGTATATCCAAGGCTTTACAAGTCTGTCAATGCATAATTCTAAACCTTTCAAGAAAGTGTAATAATAAGTATTATAATAATTAGTAAAAAAGATAGTTTTAATATTTTAAAAAATAGAAGACAAAGTAACATTTTTATTCAACTGGGAATTACTTAAATAAATTTTAATTCTTTATAGTATTTTATTTTTTAAATATGTTGCATCAGTTAAAATATACTCAAATTTTAAATATTTAATAACTACCGTAATCCGCAGCGGCGTATTATCCGCAGAGCCCTTTTTTTCGAGTAAAAAAAAAACATCGTTTAATCCGCGGCAGTTTTGGCGGCGAATAATCTTGCTCCTTGAACGGCGACGGTCTGGTTGGTGGAATATCAAATGATAATGGAACTTCGTCCATATTATATATATATATAAATCAAATCCTCTGTAAAATTATTTTCAACAATAATTTGCTTGCAAAATGTCAAAAAGTCGTCCAATTGTTTTTCCCAGTCATCAGGTAATTTCTGTCCGACCGTTGAACGACCATTTCGCGTGCAATAACTCGGGCTTTCATTCTGAAGCTAACTGTTGAGACAGCTTTCCCATCGTCCCTTTCTTTTAAAATCCATTTATTTATTTCTGCCTCTAATTCTGGCCAGTGAGGTTTTCCACGACGATCGGCCCTTTTCGTCTATCGCAATTTTTTCGAAGTTTTGTTCCTTTTCCACAAACGAATATTCGATTCGTCAACGTTGAAAAATCTTGCAGCTTCTCGATTCCGACTTCTCTACAGCGTTTAATTTGAAGTCTGCAGAATAGCTAACACGCTTCATCATGATAAAAAACTTTCAAAGGATGCAACACCTCTAGTCAAGAAAAAAAGTTGTAAATGACGCTGGCGACTTGTAACTGCTATTTCCTTCCAAGGAACCAAATTCGTTATTGAAAGTAATTGGACAAACACTAATTATGGCCGTATACGTCCAGCCGGTCGTGAAAGCGCCATCTATTATTTATTTTATAAAACATAATCAGCATTTCTTTCAAAACTTTATTAACTTTTCTGATGGAGAATGTTTTCTCAGATAATCCGCGGCGGCGTATAATCCACAACGAAATTTGAAACTTTTTTAACACATAATCCGAGGATTAAATACAGGAAAATACGGTACTTATCAAATTCAAAGTTTTTATAACTTCTTCATTTATAAAAATAATTGCATGAAACTTTTTTTTCCGTGTATGGAACATTTAAAAAAATGCTCACAATTTTAATTCAACATTTAATATACAGTTGTGAAATTTTGTAATTATAAAAATTTCTACTTTTCTCAACATACAACTATTTTTAAAAAGGTACATTTTCGTTTTCTGGTCCTAAAAAGTTGCGAAGTGAGTGAGTGAATATTTAAGTCCCACTGTTCACTTACTCGAGAGATATCATAGCGAGAGGAAAGGGGAATTTCCATGACAATGTGTTATGCATTTAAAATGTTCATGCAATGCGGAAGGGGGAAAATAAACCTGTCTGACAGAAAAGCGAAAAATTTGAAACAGGGGATTTTAAGTTATACACTCGGTAAAAGCCCGAGCAACGCCGGGCTAAGCGCAGAAGGGGGGAGTCATTTTGAAAAAGAGTATTAGAAGTGCTGCTATTGTGAAGGAAAGGAAAATTTGTAAAAAGTGAAAGTCTGAGCAACCCAGGCCATGAA
This sequence comes from Trichonephila clavipes, assembly GCA_019973935.1. Classification (NCBI taxonomy): domain Eukaryota; kingdom Metazoa; phylum Arthropoda; class Arachnida; order Araneae; family Nephilidae; genus Trichonephila; species Trichonephila clavipes. The sequence goes on along the minus strand of BMAU01000115.1, from coordinate 520,046 downwards.
GCTAGTAGTTAATATACGGAAATATTACAATGAATTACACACATATAATGCATTTCTCTACATTTTTATCCTTGAGCACTATCATGATCAGCATTTTCCCATATGTACAATGTTATAATGTTTCACTAATTACTTTAACTGTGTGTGTTTCATTACAATTATCATAGTCTTATCATGGTAAAGCATTTTTCAAATGATGAAAAATAACAAGCAGGCTCTTTCAGAGTGAATTATAATTTTATACTGGCAAATTTTTTTAGCAAATACAACAGATTTACTTTTAATAGGAAAACAACAAACGTAAAATACGCAATAGCACAAATTCAAAGTACACACATCAATATAAATCTATAATTACAATATTTCATGAGGCTAATGAAATAGTGACTATTAGACTTTGTTGTACTTCAAAGCTGCTTCCCTACAACATCCTTATACGTGTTATTCTTTTATAAGACTTCTACAAGCTTATACAGTTCTCATTAACTAATCCTCCTAAATTCTTTCATTCACTAAATGAAGAAGCATTCCCTTTGTCAGCAAATGATTTTTTGGCAACATCTTTTCGACAGAGAAACAAGCATTCTGAATTTTGCATAACACTCAGTTATTTTTAATAACCAATTCTCAAGCCTAAATCACAACTTTGTAGTACATGTCTAAAGGTCCCTGGCTAAGGTTCATGTACTTATTTATTATAAATTATTAAAAGATAGAAGCTTAAAGCAAAAATATAGTTTCATAAAATATCACAGTAACTATCCAACTTACCCAGCTGGCATAAACCCTGGTGGCATACCTAAAATATAGAAAATATTTTTATATTAAAATACATAAATAATAAACCTTTCTCATCATAAATCAGAAAATGCCACTTGTATTTCCATAAACCAACTAATTTTAGTTTCCTTTACTAAGTTTGTTCAATGAAACTATTAGGAATCTTTTGAAATGTACTATTGAAGTTTATATCAATAAATTTTTGTGTTCCAGAACACAGTATAATGAAAAATTTTCTTATAAATAAAAAAAAAGTGTACTTATCTACGCACGTAAAAGTTATACTTCTTTGGCGTAACAAGATTAAATATTTATCAGGGCAAGCTGGGCCAAGGACGATTGATTGATTGAAAATTAACGTCCACTGTTCAGCTACGAGGGCTTTTAGCGACGGACCCGCATGGTTTTTGAACCATGGTCAAGTGATGTGGACGACACCTGAACTGGCACCCCCTCTCTAACTACCACACCAGCGGGAGGACGTTTCAGCTCCGACAGATTGCGTGCATCGCTGCCCTACACGGCGGGTCTTTAGTGGTTGCAGGGGTTCGAACCCGTGACAAAGCAAGCCCGCGGTCTGATACCTATACCACTTTCGGCTGGCGACCGCACTGGGCCAAGGGCGAAGGCACTCACTAGCAGAGTTAACAATACTAACCTTCAGTCAATTGTACCAGGCAAACCTGAAATAACTATTTAAATAAATTTAAACACCCCCCGCACAGAGAAAATAGGATCAATAACATGGAGGGGGTATCAGACTGTATTCGGAGATGAAGTGAGCCAAATATGACATCTGAGCTCATATTGAATGTCTCTCGGCATGAAGAATCATTCCTGAGAAAATTAAGACATCCGCCCTGAAGAGCCCCCGAAGGTCATGGTCATTTGAAAATAATTAAAACATTTAAAACAATTAAATAAAATAGAAAGCAGGGCACCCAGCAACACAAAACTGGGCCTGGTTGTGAGCAAACACACAAGAGGAATCTAGTAGAACTGGTCCAGAATCTGTAGTTTACTGCAAATAGGGTGGCGCTAGCTGAGAGGAAAATGAATTTAACTCCCTCCCCCCAGGAGAGGAACAACTTCGGTAGTAAATGGTCGCAGTACATCCCAGCGATACACATAGTAGTAGGTGATCTCAAAGTTTCATCCTTCTATCTCTGTAATATTGTTATGTCATCAAAGATCACCCCCACATGGGAGAATTATAACAGATGAAACAGCTCAGCGAGGAGAACCCATGGCCCGAGTTTCATTAACTAATCTCAAAATTCCTCGGAACTATGTGGAATTTTAAAAAAAAAAATTATAATTTTTAAAATGTTAAATATGGGTAAAGGGGGCTATACTCCTGAAAAAATATACCTAAGATGCTCATAGCAAGAACTATCAGGGGAACCCTGAAGGGGGGAGGGCAGTGCCGGAAAGCTCGCTAATACGCGAAAATATGGCGGGCCACCAAATCAAGTTCAAAGCTCAATTCCTGGGAGGGTGAAATTTTTTTCAGTCCCCATAGCATTAACATAAGAACATGATATTTTTAGTGCTTAAGCCATCCCCAAAGCCTACACAATGGGAATAAAGCAACTGACTGGATGGGTTTCAACTTATTAGACACTTGGTTCAAATCTCAAATTCCGGGCTCTCGAACAGGTAAATATTGTGAATTTAAACAAATTTAAAAAGTTTAAGACAGTTAAAAACTATGGAAGAAATAGCCATATGAGCACACATATGAAATTATAATAACTGGAAGAGCAGATAGAGAGGGATCAAATGAGCCAGGTCCCAATGAACTGTGAGGCTCAGGTGCAGAGATAATGGCCAAAAAGAAAGCTGAAGAGGGGGAATGTGTGTCCAAACACGGATATGGTTTATAACAATAGTTGTTATGATACCCCAAATATCGATCCATAGCACCAAAAAGTGGCATGTTATATTATGCGGTGTATGTCCGAGCGCATGGTGTGTCGTGAAGATGCGCACACCTCGTGTGATTGTGGAGGCTTTGCTCCCTCATCAGCACTTTATTAAAAATAAATGTACGGATACAAAGGCTCTTATAATTTGCTACAATGTAATAAATGTGTTTATGTTCATCGCAATGCGTTCGCAGTAAATATATCTATAATCATATACATGCAATTGTTATTTAAATAGGAAAACTAATATTTACTCTTATGTTTTATGTATATAAAATCTGACATAAAAAATGAAATACACATTTTCACTCATGTATTACACTTATAAATGTATCAATGCTACACTATGTATTTTATAATTAATTTAACAATACTAAGTTAAGAACAAGTTTATTATTTACCAGTGATCCCATGAGATAGTCATAAATAAAATTACATACAAAAATTATAATACTTATCTTAATCATTTGTACAGTTTATAATAAATTATTTAACTGTTGATTAAAAAGTTACGCGATTCGCTTCAAAAGCAAACCGTTTTCTACATAGGTGTGCATATGTGATGTATTGGGTGGGAGGAGAGGAATAAAGAAGCAAAAATATGAAAATCCTTCTCAGAAACATTGTCAATGCCTTTTATTGGGTCCTAAAGCCTTCAGAATAATTTTATAGATAGCAGTGCACAGGAAAGGTCCTACTTTGAAAAAGACGTAAATATCGTCAAGCGTAAATAATGCTTTAGGCTGAGCTGGCGTTTATATACGCCCGGTGGAACTTAAAGAGTTTACTGCTGTGCCATAGTTTAAGCATCAAAGTATAATATTATTGAATTCAAAACATTGTTGTTTGTGGGGGGGGCGATTAAAATTATGATTGAATATTGGGTCGAATATTGAAACTTTGAGAAGCACTAATTTACTCTTATGTTTTTATGTACATGAAACACAATTTAAAGATTAATTTATTATTTTTTTAAATTTCCTGTAAGTATATTTGGTTTTAATAACAAAAAGTGTTCAAACAAATGCATCATAGAAGCTTCGTAGGCGAAGGACGATCTTTCCCTGTTAGTAGTGACATCACAAATCAGCAAAAAAGGTTCTCAAAACACGGTAGCTCAGTGGTAGAGCATTCGATTGCTAATTGAGGTCCCAGGTTCAAACCAAGGTACCCCCTTCTTCAAGGAAGTGAAGAGAAATATCATTGAGAATTTCGAAGGCGGGAATGATCTGTCCCGTTCTGTATATTTCTAGACAAAGCATTTTCGTATCCATTCCTATGGAACGCAAAGCAAAGGTTAGCTGACAGGGGCAGGGGGTATAGCTCAGTGGCAGGGCATTCGACTTCAGATCAAGAGGTCCCTGGTTCAAACCCAGGAGTCCTCTTCAACAAGGAAGTGAAGAGACTTTTTTTACAATTTCGAAGGCAGGAATGATTTGTCCTATTCTGTATATTTCTAGGCAAAGCATTTTTGCACCTGTGACGGTGTGCGCACACTTCGTAAAAAATTCACCCCTCTTCCTATTTCTCTAACACCCCCAAAAGAAGTATAACTTCAAAAAAAATTACAAATATCTTCTAATTTCTATAATAAGATTATTGTATCTATTAGCTGTGAATTTAAAAGTCAAACAAATTTTCCTTTGCTTGTTCTCTGTATTCATTTTTCAACCCCAAATACATAAATTTATAATAAAAAAAGCAAAGTAATTGTGTGTGTGATTAAAGTAGAATTATAAACCAATTTCAATAATTTCTGAAAAATAATTTTAATGACATGGAGGATTCAGTTAAGTCAAGTCTGTTAAAAACAATGTCACAAAATGGTATAAGATTCACACCCAATTTTAATTTGGATAAAAGAATTTTTGCTTTTTTAGAATAAAAAAATTTAAAAAAAAATAAGAAATTTTTTATGTTTAAAAGATAAAGACAATGTTAAAAATACAGAAAACAGAATTACACCCAAATTTAAGTATACATAAAAGCTTTTAAAAAGCCAATGTAAAAGAAAAAAAAGTTAAAATGGAATAATTTAATCTTGTAATAAACCAAAGTAATACAAACACATTATTTGGAGGTGGAAAGAAAACTATTTAGGAAAATGGGGTTAAATATAAGCACCTTACAGGCTTATATATTTCTACAGTTACATTATATTTTTAACAAACAAAATTTAAAATAAACAATTTCTATATCAATTGCTATTGAAAATTAGTTAGCTTATAGATTTTCAACACAAAAAAACATGTTAGAGCCATAAGTTAACTGTAATTATAAAAGAAAACTTATGACTTTTAAAATTCTGTCTCAGCTACAAATCTCGATTGTAACTAAAACTAAACACAGTGGCATTGCAGCCTATTAAGACCAAGGCCTAATGTGCCCATCTCAGTTTTTTTCAGCAGATGTTTCAGTCGGGCGGTCAGTCCGATATGAAACTCCCAGTGTTTAGTTCCCAAGCAAACTTTCTTATTTTATTGTCCCAGAGTTGAAAGACTGAGTCGACCTTGCCCAAATTTCGGTTTGACCCTGACCTGTGGCATGGAAACGGGATGCACTACCACTCAGCCACTAGGCTTCCTTAATTGTAACTAAAAAAGCATTGGAGATTATCAATGATGGCCTCTCACACAGTTTGATTTAAAAATTATAATTAAATTTAAAAGACCAACAAATAGATTATACACATATCTGAATCTGTTTTTCATTAAAATTAACCCATTTTAATTATTTCTTATCGTTTTAAAAAAACTCAGCACAAGACAAATGTTTGTAAAAAATTTTACCACACACATACAAAATATTTTAGTTAAGATAAAACCTTTTTTATGATTCTTGGTCACAATAGGAAATAGAAAGAAAAGGAATAAGAAATTACTAATATGTTAAAATTAGAAAATAAATGAAAGAAAGTTATACAAAAGGTTTTGCCCACCTTTATTCATGTTGGTAGTTGGCAAGTCTTAAAAGAGAATGAAAGAAAATTAATATACATTTTTTAAATACAGAAAGAAGAAAAAAAAGAGTAATCTACTTCCCTAAAAATTAATCTATATTATCTACTTTGTTAGTAAAACTACCAACAATTTTGATTTTTAAAGCTATTGCCTTTTTATTTATATGATGCTGGAAAATACACATTAAAATATTGTTCAACATATTTCAAAGCCACAATAAGATTCACGTAAATAAAAAATTGTCCTTTCAGCTATTTAAAACAAATTTTGTTTATGACTTGACAAATAGATAGTAAATATTTCAAATTAAAACAATAATCACTAAAGAAGAAGCACAGAATTTGAATGGATTTCCCTTTTTCGAAATCACAACATGCAATTGTCTTGGTACTGATTCTATTAACACTAGAACCGTAAAGCAATTTTGGTATACTTAAAACTGCGGGTTGGGTCAAACTGATCCCAGTTAATAAAACCATGTTGTTATTCTAAAGTATGCTGTAATTATTGGCAAAGACATTTATACATTTTTAACATTTAATTGTTATAAGTGATAAAAATAATAAGATATTACAATAAGGAATATTGTATATGTCTAGTATAGATATACTACACAACCTTTCAATGAGTTATTGTGGAGGATATTCTCTCTTGCAAGGATTTTTTTTTCCCAGTAATTCCTTTGTATGAATTCATGAATTAATCCCTGCAAGATCAAGAATATATTGTAGAATACATTAATCTGGCCACTCCTTTTGATTCTCCCTTCGCAGAATATATTTCCCGAGTCATTTGGTCGGCAATGTCAACACAAGATCTTGTTTAGTTTTAAAATATTATTTCTGGAAGTTTTTTGGGGGATCAATATCAACTGTGAGATAAAGGAAGCTCAATAACAAGACATTTTTGCTGGTTTTCCCTAATAAACAGTCAAAGTTATATCATCATGCTCCATTAACAATGTATCGTATAACCCAACATCTTTTACTTGTTTTCACAAATTCAGGTACTTCTTCTAATTTTTTGTTTCATTGTTCCAGTTAGACTAGTGTTCTCTCCATTTTAAACATTTGGGACAGATTCAGTATAGTAAAAAAATTATCTGTAGCGATATTTCTTCCTTTATTTTTGAAAGGTTCATTACACCCAAAAAGACAGGAGAAAAAGGTTTTCGGATGTTCCTCATCTTTATTAATTTGAATTACACATATAACTAAAACATTTAAAAACGAAACAGTGCAAAATGTATTGTTTCATAGTTTTGAGTTGATAGTATTAAGTTTTATTATTCCCCCCATAATCCCAAGTCAAAACTATTTGACGGCACATTAAACATTTCTTTAGAAAAAATGGCATGTTCATCTATAAAAGTTCGTCACCCTTGGCCTAGTACAATAGTTTGGTCCTTGTAATCAAACACCTTTATCAATATTGTAAACATTTTTACCAGATGTTTCTAAAAAATGACCATTTGTTTCTTGTTTGAGTAGCACAGACAGCAATACTCAAATTAAGTATATTCAAATTATTCAAGAATGTAATCTTTCTTTTCTATCTCAAAACTTTGATGCTTGAAATTTATTATCTTTCTGCTCAGTTGTAAATAAAAAATGCAAATAAACTTTTTTTAAATATATATATATATGTATATATATATATATATATATATATATATATATGTATATATATATATATATATATATATATATATATATATATATATATATATATATATATATATATATATATATATATATATATATATGTATATATATATATATATATATATATATATATATATATATATATATATATATATATATATATTGACCCCTTATCTATAAGAAGAATTTCAAACAAAATAAGCTCTTATATTTAATACATAAAGTTCAGAAAAATAGAATAAATATTCTTTAATATAAGACTCTTAACAACTGTTGCTTAATAAAAATTTATCAACTATCCTTTTATAAAATTATAAACTATGTACACACAAAGCAAACATTTGGCTTCTAATTCCACATGCAACAAATAATTAGAAAAGTAATGTCATATCTTTTACCATTCTAAAATATTTCACCATAAAAAAAATTAGTCCATATCTATTCAATTTATAATTATTTCAGGTTCCCTAATTCCTGCAAATATTACATATTAAAACAATTAAACTCTGAATTTTTGCCCCATTTTTATCATAAAAAAATTATTTTACTCTCCTCTTCCCAAGTTCTTACAACAATCTATTGCAGCGGTACTCAACCTTTTTTCAGCCAGGCTACATACATATCACAACTATTTCACGTGGGCCGCATACATGACAGCTATTTCATTCGGGCTGCATGCATATGATAACTGTTTCTCATGGGCGATATTATGAGGATTAACGGGGAGGAGGGGGTGGACACTATAAGATTAAAGATATATAAAATGCAGAAATTGATCAAAATATTAATAGTTTTGGATTTCATTTTAAAACAATATCTAACTCCGTCAAACTCATCTCAGACACACACAAAAGGGGTTTAATGCATTTTTTTACCTTACTATGGGATAACTTCGATTTCCTTTTATCAATGATCTCATTTCCCCAACCCCCAAATATTTTGTTGCTGAAAAAAAAAGGAGGCATTGAAAGATTTGTGCTTAGTGGTATAGAGAAAAGCAAAATTATATATTTTTAAGTATAGCAAAATTTTCATGACAAGTTAAACAAGTTGTTAATCCATGTTTGTTTTTTTCTACAAAACAGTCATGATACCAATCGTCTTGAAATAACAAATATTCTTTAGATATTTTTCACTTGGAAGGCATGAAGGTTAATTAAACATTAGTTTCCCTCATAAAATAGTTGCTATTCTACTATTATTTGTTAACACTGACCATTACAATCACAAAAAGAAAAAAAGTTATCCCCCCCCACCCAATTTGTACCAGTAAAATAGCAAATTGATATATGGTATTGCTAGATTGATAGAATTTCTTGCTAAATTTTTAATACATTGCTCTTAAATAATTGAATTTGCTAGTGCAACAGGGCATGAACTAGCCACTCAGAAAGGCGCGATGCGCCACATGCGGCCCGCAGGTTGAGTATCGCTGATCTATTGTAACATGCCTTTATATTATAACTTACTTCATGCACAAATTACAAAACAATGCATTACATCTTATGTTTATATTGTTCTGTAATTTAAAATATATTTATTATAATGCAATAAATTTTCTTAACATAAAAGTTTTATAAAAATATAAAAAATACATGTTTAAAACAACAACATTTTATTAAATGCGATCAATAGCTTGTTTTCCAGGATAAAGTTTCTAAAAATTCATAAGATAAGATAATTAAAGCTTAATGTACTCTGTCACAAGATAAATTAATTATCTGTTCTTTAACTACTATCACGAGGCCAAAAGCATTAAATTTTTCAATCACAAAAAGGCTTCTTATTCATTCATATTTACACATGTCAAGATCTTTAAAGTACAAAGAAAATTGCTTCCAAAGGCCAACCAAGTGATTATTAACAATAGCTTTATAAACCCATTCTCCTTTATTTGAAAGACAAATAGTTTTAAAATAAAAACATGTCAGAATCATTATTTTATAAACTTATAATCCAGAGTTTTAATATTGTAGAAAATGCTGTAATTTTGCTTTTTGGCATCAATGCAAAGATTAGAGAAGCTTGCATAGATTTATCCAGTAAGTTTTTGAAAATATATACTAAATACACAAGTTGTGTCATAAAATAAATTTCATCACCTCCATTATTATCACTCCAAAACAGTGATCTATCTTTTGCTTAAAATACACTGAAATTAGGAAACCAAAATGTCCCAAAATAATATAGAGGCACTTTATATCCTCTATCCATATCATTGTTAATTTTGTGCCCTCTTTTTAAGTTCTCTTCTTCCTCTTTTTGTCAGGATGAAAGGAACCATGTTGGAACATTAATTTACATAAAAATTAAAAGGTAACTAAGGGTTACTAATTTTACTAAGGGTTTTGTTTCACTGCCGATATCATCATTAAATTTTTATGCGTAAATACCAGTTTATCAAATTCTATAACATTAAAATGTATTTCACTTTTGAAATTTAAAACTGCATGATCCTTGAAATGCTTATCATTGATTAATTCCACAATCTCATCACAAATGTAAAATTACACATCACTATTTAAAAAAAAGTCTTCAATTAAAAGTATCATTTATTTTAGTACACATTAGACACATTTAAAAATTCACTGAATGTCACAATTACAAAAAACACTGTATTGGGTACTTCTAAATTATGAAGGTTATTCAAAAGGTTAACAGTTAATAAATATTCCAGGATTAAATGCAGTTATTGATCATATTTCAAAAGTATCATGAAATTTAATTATTACCCATTGCCATTGGTCTCATTGGACCCATTGATGGATGACCTGGCATAGGTGGACCGTATGGCATGGCAGGCATGCCTGGCATTACACCTTGCATTGGATGCATACCAGGAACCATGCCAGGCATCATATTAGGCACAGTAGATACACTAGACATAGTGGTAGGATTACGATTTTGTTTGCTGGTCTCTGGAGCTGAATTAGAGTTTTCATCATCGCTGGAAAAAATTTCAGCTGCAAGAAAAAATATCTTTTAATAAACAAAACTATATTCACAGAGCATGCAAAGAATACAGAAAGGTCGAAATTTTCAAAATTTGCCCATTCAATATACATATGAGATCTTCCCCCTTTCTTTTTAATAATTTTAAAATGACAGAAAGAATACAATCATTTTGGCTGGGATAGTAAAAAAATTGTCTTTTTATAAAAGTTAAGAATGATACTTTTTTAAAAATTATAATAAGAATTTACAAAGGAAGTAATGTACAACATGTTGGTGAAAATATCCAGGGGTTTGAAAGAACAGCTCTAAATTGACTCACATCCCCCCCAAGATCCTTACTGGGAAAAAAGCATGATGCTATCTTTACAAAGAAGTCATTATAACTATGTCCAAAAACAATCAATATATATATGCGTTTTTGATAAGGGGGGAATACAGAGTTGTTTCTACCAGGTTAGACTGTGTTGATTGTACTTACTATTTAGAGATTCTTTGATTAAATAACAAAATATAACAAAAAAAAAAAGAAAAAAAGAGTCTAATTCTAGAAGACAGGGGACTGATTTTTCTACAATGGCATTGACAGCAGGTACATTATCTCGGAGCATCAATTTTTCACAAATCAGTATGCGATTCTCTTTTCCCAACTCATCTCTATGTAACTTTTTTTTTTCTTCCCACCAATAAAGGTCTGGAAATGACAAGAGAAAAGGTGAAGATAAAAATGAGAAGATTGTTCGGCTGTCAAAACAGATGAATTTGGAAAATGTTTCCAAAAATGGAACCGCTGATTGGACATATATATTTACTACAATGAAGAATACTTTTGTAACATGATGTGATTGTTTAATAAAAAGTAATTAAATACATGTCTCTTTAAAAAAAATTCATATTTTGCAGAAAGGGTACCTCTTTATTTCTTTACATAAGCTATAAAGTATTTCAGTAATAATTTTGGATAGTACAAAAGAGATGTAGAATACATAATTCCTTTTGTTTTTTTAGATAGTTACAACATTCAAACAAATTCATTATGAGTTAAAAATATAAAAATCTACAAATAATATAAGATATCATACAAAGAAATTCTACAATTTTATTTTATTTTACAAGTATTCATGAAAATTTATTTAAAAGTTAAACAGAAGCATAACAGTTTAGAAAGCAAAATCAACACTAAAAAATATTACTTAAAATATTGAAATTTCAATCAAATTTATAAATATTTTTAAAATTCTTAAGCTTAAGTTCTTAACAAAATCATTGCAATTTATTATGGATGTAATGAATTATGATGAACTGAAAAAAAAAGCTAAAAAACCATTGAAACTATTTGGAGTAATTATTAATAGAGCTTTTTTTTAAAGTTAAAAAAATATGGATAATTACACCAAAGATCTAGAAAAAAAATTCACAAAATCTGTAGAATTTACAAAATTTAAAAATTAGAGGAAAGAAAAAACATTACCTTTTAGACCACCTCTTCGTAACCTCTCACGCTCCAATATATCTTGAGCTGGAATGCCTTCCATACCATAAATTTCAATGTCTATGTTGTTTCGATTCTGTAGAGCATGTGGAACTTTAGATATAGTTTCTTTATGTACCTAGAAAACAGATAACTAATCAGAAACAATACATTTAACAAAGGCATCCAAAAAAAATTGAGAACATTTCATGAAAACAAAAATGAATCTATGTACAAAAAAATAAAACAGTTTGATAAAAAAAAAGGTCATTTCATTGTGACCAACAAAACATTCAGATGCACAACTTATAGTTTTATTTATTGCTGTTTTAAAATTTAAAAAATTTAGAATTTAAAACAATATACATATTATGACAGGAAATTTTTATTGCTGTTCACTTTTACTTGAAATAAGCCCCCCTCCCCTCCAAACTTATATATACCACCCTTTTCAGTACTATAATAACTTCACCAGAAACTTGCAAATATGTATAACTAAAATTAGTTTTAATTGCAACTCACATTGCAATTTAATACAATTATAAATAATTACTATCAGTAAATTTCTTTTTTAAAAATGATTATGTTTGATCACGTTGACAAGTACAGAAAAGAACCAATTATGTCAGAGTATACATTTCCAGGTTTCATTCTTATAATGTGCAACTAACTCTATCTCTCTGTAGATAATTCAGAACTATAAGATACTGATTATGACAATTATTTCTTGTTAATGTTAGCAGGATGCAATGATTACTGATTGACACAACTGATAAATGAATAATACTGACTTGTACTAAATGTTCTGTATCAAGTTAACTTTTATACAAATAATTAAGTAATATTTTAAATTTAGCTATGTAAATCTGTACTTTTACCTCCCTCCCCCCATCAATCTCTCTTTTGAAAACATCTATATTTTTGGTATATCTTGTAATTTTAAACCATGCTCAAGTGTGGTAAGGGTAACACATTCATTAAACTTCTACATTCAGCCAAATTTAGTGGCAGTGGTAGCCTAGTGGTCAAGGTATTCTGGCTGGCATGTCATGAGTTCGTGCCCACTAGGGGGCCGAAAGCCTGACTGATACCTACTACATATTTGGGTTTGGGGCCCCAAAACTGACTTTGCGGGGAGGGGGCTAGTATTCTCCGTTACGCCACTGTGGTCATGCTCACTTGGTTGTAACGATTTATGACATCAATAATAAAAGAAATAAAATAACAGCCATTTGAACTCACATATTGGTCATTATTATAATCTGCACCATACTTAATCTGCCATTTTTCAAAAATATTCTTTCTCCTAAACCTTTTAAAACGATGCTCATTCATTCCTCTATAGCAGTGCTCCCAAATAAATTCCTCACATGAATCCTTTTGTTGAATAAAATGCACATTATTGCAGACCTAACATTTATTATTATTCAAAATCAAATCTTTGGTTACGCATCACATCATTATATGGTTCTCTAATAATTCAAGTAAAAAAAAATGCTTTTCAAAATAATTATTGGAAAAAACATATCAATAAAATTTTTATACAGGAATTTGAATTTCAATATGTAAAAAAAAAAAAAAAAAACAATGAAAAAAAATCAAATTCTTATAAACTTTTCCATAAGAACTATACCATTTTTTAAAAGACAATTTTAAACATAGAATAATAAATAGCAATTAAAAACTAAGAATTATTCCATACTTTAATGTATCAGGGTTACCATAATAATCTATCTGGCACTGTTAAATTCAAGAGACATCACATTTTTCTTTTGACTTGATACAATCATTCCAGATTAATATATTATAAAACTGTCTCAAATGATGCTCTAACACTATTTGATAAATTGATAGAAGTTAAACTTAACTTTAAAAATTAATACTGGAATAATTTGATATATTGAAGCTCTATACATTTTTTGACACAACGGGCAACAATAAACCATCAGGTTAAAGCCAAATTTGGCAAAATTTACAGTAAGCAATACAATAATTTAATGTATTCTTTTGAAAAGCCACCAAAATCAAATCTACATCTAAAAAGTTGTTTTTACCAATGCAATGTTAATGCACAGAATAAATTATAAAACCTCCTGTAATATTTTACACTGATTGTTAAAAGTAATGTGATAAAATGTTTCTTGGCAATACCCAATTTGGTTCGGTCCTAGGAGAGCCCACACCCTTGGTGCAAATTATTTTGGTTGGCAATAATTCTGCCATCTTGGTAACCCTGCTTTGATACACTAGATAGGATAACCCTAACTGTTTCTGGAATGTTCATATTTTGTCGACAGGCATTTCGAATTTCATCTTGTTGTTGAGCTTCGGGCTGGAAGTATGGCCACGTGTGTGAGGGAATATACTTTAGAATTTTTTACTTTGTTGAATGCGAAAGGTAAGAAAGAATTGATTGAATGGTGTATGAAGGAAGGATTGATTGCTTCGAGTTATGAATGTCCTAAATGTAATGATCGGCATGATTTAACATGGTCGACAATAAAACGCTTCTTCGAAATCGTACCAGTCTAGCCGAAGGTATGTTCGCGCATGTGACCATTACCTCATAGAATAAATATGGCGACGCTCACATGATCAATCACTTAGCCATGATACCTTTAAGGCTTTTTTAAAATCTGCTGTTACACTGTACCCTCCACTCGGGAAAGATCAGCAGTAAGAAAGTAAGTGCTGTTTTTATATTTTTTATCTTAAATGTTTAATTTCTGTATTGTTTACATATATTTTCATTACGCATCCACCTTATCCCACTATATTCACTTCCCACCATTGTCGGTTTCACTTGGCGCCATGTTCTAGCTTGGCGCTTTTTTCGGTTTATCACCAAGAGTGTGGGCTCTCCTAGGATTTCACCCTGAATTTCAGTCGTGTATATATTGTGAAAAAAAAATATCAACATAATGCGAATACAGATGAGTAATATATTTAATAAATAATAATCATAAAAATGATATAACTTACTTGCATGCAATGAATAGCTAAGCCTGGTCCAGTGTATAATTTCTTGTTGCATAAATTACACTTAAAATGCTTGGCCTTTTGATGCTGTATAAGAATTTTTTCATCATCAAACTCTCTGTTGCAGTACCTTTATTTCATTAAGGAACACAGAACACTTTCTAATAACCAACAAAACCATCTAAAGTAACATTTATACCCAATGCATTTAAATAACATTTCTTAATTTTGATAATTATGCATGAACATTGCAATAAATGTATGAATATTAAATAAAGAACATAATTGAAAATATCAATTTTTAATTGTAAATAAAAAATCCATAGAAATAAAACTTCATGGGACAATATAGAAGATAAAACGGTGCTAGTTTGATATCATGGGGCATACGCCAAGTTGTTGTTTATGTTCACCAAGATATGGTTGATAACATTACAATATGGTTACCTTGATATTTTTATCGTCTGGCGATGTGGTTGCCATGGGGATAACGTATATTAAAACTTTTGTTGGTTTTTTTTTCCTGTGGTAACCCTATTAATTTAAGATGATTTCAGAAATCAGATTTCTTTAAAAATTTACCCATTTTCAGTGCAACTGTGCGAGTTCTACTATTTCAGTCTTCTGTTTTATTTTGTGGTATTTTCGAATATGGATATTTCTAATATCATGGGTGAGTACTTGGATATTTTTTTTTAAAAAGAATGAGTGTTGTGTACGTTCGATTACTGCTATGAATCATTCATTTTCACTTTATTTTACTTTTTAAAAATTATTTTTTTGAACGTTCCTAGTTTGATGAAATTCATTGAAGGAACTTGCAGTTTTTTTATTACTGCAAGTTTTCAGTACTTTGTAATTGATATTCATTATTAATGTACGATTACTATGTAAAATGAGTATTCTTGTGCATTATTTTTATTTTATTACATACGCGCGATGATTATTCTTCTTAATAATTATTACATTATTATATGATTATAATACATATTAATTATTATTAAATCCTACTATATGAATATTATATATAATAATTATTCAATATACTGCATACTACTATTATTAGTACATGTTATTTTTATTATATTATATTTATATTCATTACTTATTGACTGATCTTGGTTATTTTCAATTTCTTTCTATATCCTTCATTTGAAATACACATTTCATTGTATTTCAAAACAATTCTTTAAAACTATACTGTATCATTAAATTACCGCTAGGCCACCATCCTGGATTCCATTCCAGCGACAAGCGCTCCTTGCGTGATTCTTTTATCTCACCAAGCAGCGGTCTGCGCCTTGCCCGTGATATCAAACTAGTTCTGATAAAACATTTACAACATATCTCCTAACATCTAAAAATAACGAAGTGAAAAAAAATGCAGGATTAAATTTTAAGCCAATTCTTAAAGCAAATGAAAAATAACATTTTAAATTTTATAAAATAAAATTTACTAACATTTAAAAATAATACGAAGAAAACTTAAGAACAAAGATATTTTGATGAGAAAAATACTTATAGAAAATTCTTTTGTATCGACTTGATTTATAAAAACTCGCACTCCAAAAAAATTTTCAACGCATATCTATATAGCAACATACACGTAAGTAATGACTTTACAGTAAATATGCTTTTATAAAAAATAAAGAGGAAACAGAACTCAACTTTTAGATCATTTGTATATAAAAAAATATTCATGCACAGAAGTTAGAAGCTTGACATCAAGACTACAACCAAGCTATAACCATAATATGTGAATGTTTTAAATTTTTTTTTTGAATTTTCACTGTGCAAACTTTGAAAGCTTTAGAGATAGTACGATATATTTACAAAATATACAGTAATAACTTATATATAGTAGAATATAACAACTCAACAACTTTCAAAATAAATTACCACAATTTAATAAAATTAGTTTGTATCATTACTGCCATCAGATGCTGCTGCAAAAGGACCTCATTTCTTGCATTTAATCATATATTTTTATCAAAGAAGCTAGTTCACTCACTAATCACAGTAGATGTTTCAGTCATTGTACATACCTACTGCTTGGTCATGGTCAGAAACATTTTGCATAAAAAAAAAAAGGATTAGCATGGTTAGCTACAATCAAATGGAACATTATGGTCTACAAGAAAAGATGAAACAGTACTTCAGCCCTGATTACATTTGACTAGACATAGTCCTTTATAAAACTATCAAATTCGAGCAAATGTTACAGAGTGGTGTACACAAGGATAGGGTTTTGGAGTTCACACCCACCCTTAGACCATAAGATTTTTACATAGCGATGCCAAGCCTTTTCATTTAAGTGTTTTTTTAAAAAAAAATACAGCCCCACCCCATAAAATAGGTCAGTACATCTCACTGCTGCTACATGATTTTTCGCTTGTGACAAGCTTAGGAGTTTTCACACGATGGGCAATATCGTACTTACCATCAGAACTGCATGTGTCATATCAACGTACAACACAAAATGCATACCTCCCTTTTAGAATGCAAATTTAAGTACGTTTGAAACTATACTAGGTACTTACATATTATCACAAACATATTGTTGATATCATATGAAACAAAGCACATGGTTAGCAATCCAGTATGTAGGTACAACACATACAAAAAAGGGGTCGCCAACTTGGCAAGTTATCTTGAATGTTGACATTGTTATGATAGTACATAAGTATTGTATACTATTTTGCCTTTTTTAGACATTATGGTACATATCAATGAAAACAATGCATTTGACAATGTGAATCATGAGAAATACAAACACATGCAAAGTAGAAAATGAATTGAGCACCAAAGAATTGCTACAGAAATTGGGATGGATCCTAGGTGGCACACTTTATGGTGACAAAAATGTTGGCAATAAAGTTAACAATACGGTAACCCTGCAACATTTATGGAAATAGTAACCCTACTCGGACCAGATTTTTAAAAAGTTTTTCAGGATTTGAACAGCGGTCCTTTTTTCCCCCGATGGGCATGTTGAAAAGTTCAAGCCATTTTCATGAAACCATGTTTTTTCTTTTTGAAGCTTGACCATTGTTTCTTTTTATTCTTTTGAATGAAAGAGATAAGAAAGAAATGATTGCTTAGTAAACGAGTGAATGAGATTAAAAATATTTCGGTATGGATGTCCGAAATATGAAAATAATTTGTGTTTGAGAGAAATTATAGATCATTAGTTCATCAGCCTAAACCATTAATCAGCTTCGTTTTCATCTGCGTTTTTAGAAGCGACGATTTTCAGTTTTTCTTGTAGAATCCATTCTAGAAACTGTTTTCATCGTAAAAAACACAACGAATGGAATTTCTTCGGAATAACAGGCAAGAAAGTAATGATTATTTTTTTGTATGACAGGATTGATAAAATCTTGGTATGGATGTCTGAAATATGGAAAGAATTTGTATTTAATTTCTTAGTTTTCATTTGATGTTTCTTACATTGTCCATTTTAGAAACCCACATTTTTTCATCGTTTTTCGTCTCTTGACACCACTTAAAAAACCACGTTTACCCTCTTGTTTTCGTCTCTGACGCCATTTTGAAAAACGCAAGTTTATCCTTTTCATAAAACTTTTGTTGCCAAATACAGCAGTGTGGTGTGCTAGGATTTTACCAGAAATTTTTCCTATGAATGAATTAGGAATAAGGCTAATGAAATATATTTTAAAACAGAAAAGACAAAATTCATGATTTTTTAAAATAATTTAATGGCAACAAGTTTCCCCATTTCCAAGTACTTATTTTGAAATGGTTACAAAAATAAAATGCTAAATAAGAGTAGTAAAGAAGAAAATAGTCAGCTGATGATTGAAATATTGAGAAAATATGTTTAAGTTGGTAGGTATGCACATAGATTTAAATATATTTTCCCACAAGTAACTAAAAGAAACATGGCAATTGCACTGTAAAACATCTTCAATTTTAAATGTCAGATATCAAATCAAAATGAATACCTTGCAAACAATGAATTATATTCATTTTTCAAATTATAAACTAATTCTTTTAATTATCTAAAAATCTAATATTCTGAGAAAATGCTATCTTAGAAACAAACAAACAAAAATATCTCCAAGACATTTCCAATTTTATATTTCAAAAATGAAGGTAATAATGTGCATGAAGCAATCATCATCATTAATATGACAATTTTCTTATTTAATAAAATTATAGGAAAAGATATAACTATACAAATATTTCACAAAATAACAATCGCTTGGAACTTTCAATGCAATAAATTAATAATTGAATTTTGATATAAAAAAAATTTATACGTAGATATTTGATAAAAGTTTTCAGGTATAAAAGAGGACATGAAATTACTTGATAAATAATAGCGGTTCTTACCGAAGTATGCATCTGCACATTAAATTTCTAAACGCACATAAGTCACCTTGCTTTAAGACAATCGATTCTCTGATTAATAAACAATCATTAGAATAAATAGGGGGAATTATTATTTAAAAGGATACCAACACCAGGGTTTGGAAGGCTTCTTCTTTTTCCGTCCCATGACTTACGCTTTCACTAACTGGTCAAATTTCAGAACAAAGAACGAAATACAAGATTTTTCTTTATGATGACACGATACTTTTACAAATAGAAACAGATTCTTACTTAAGGAGAAAATTAATCAACAATAAACGAGCAAGAACAATCTTCTCGAACGAATTGATTGATTGATTGAAAGGTGGAAGGGGATATAGAGCAACACAGGATATGATACCTCAAAAAAAAAAAGACAAGACAAGAGAAATCTTAATAGATTAGTACCCTGCAAAATTCTTTAATACGTATGATCGTCAAAGCCATAAGATACATGCGTAATGATGACATACGTAATGCTCTTAAGATTAAAAATTTCAAATCTCACATTCAGAATATAGCTATTAACTTTTTTAACGATTTAGAAGCTACCAATAATATAAATATGCAAAATTTATCTCACTATACCCCTAATGACAATACAAAGAGACCAAGAAGAATTCTTCTTGACTCCCATAATCCCCCGTAATTCTATTTCCTCGTGCAATTTTTATTGCACACCATAATGGACTCGATTCACCTGACGTCATAGTCACATGTCATCGCCTAGCGCGGATATCAATAGCCATGTGCTTCCTTCGACTGAGTATTTAGCCGCCATTTTCGGATTTGCACATCTTCTATCGAGCAGCAAAATGAGATACTGCAGCGCATTAAATTGTCGTAATGCAAAAGGAAAGTCTGACTGTAGGTCAAAAACCTTTTTTTCGTTTCCGCTAAAGGATCCATGTTTATTAAAAAAGTGGTTGCAAAACTTGGGCAGAAAAAATTTCAAACCGACTAAGTATTCCTCAGTATGTTCGAACATTTTGAAGGAAGCATGCTTTTTGTACCAGACTTTCACTAACAGAAGGCAATTGAAACCGAATTCAGTGCCCACAAAATTCTGTTTTTCGAGCCACCATCTAATCAAATTTTGCAGAGAAGGAATAAATCTTCAATGTCACAGAAATTAAAAGATGTTCCAAAAGACATTTCGACCGAAATGTGATTACTTTTTAATTATTTCATTTTCAATATTTTTAGTTTTTATCAAATACGCCGACGATATTTCAAGTTTCAAAAAGTGATATATTTTCTGAGCATTTCGAATTCGAAGAATTTTAATTTTGCAAACGTAAAGAAACACACAGATTAGGGTACCACTTCTGTTATCTATTCTGGATGCTCTGTAACTGGTGAGTAAGTATGCAGTTGATCACCATTGTTTTTTTTTGTCATTTTAAGATTATTTTCAATAATAACTATGGAGAAGTTCTATTTTGTAAACAACAACATTGACCTGGAGCCCAACAATACTTCCGGTGTAATGTTCAGTATCTTTGCAAAAATACCTTTTAAACTTTTTTGTTTCATATTATTTAGAATATAATTAGATACACTGCATGTACTTATTTTTACATATAAAACTTCATTATAGATATAGTATTACATTTTTTCCCTATTTAACTAAAGAAAAATAGCTATAAATATGTGAAAAGTACTTATTTTCATTTTGTTAATTTTTGGCTGGTTTAAGATTAATCAGTGTGTTTAATTTCTGAATTGCATGCACATATTTCACCTTAATAACTTTTTTATAGTGAAAAATATTGATAAATACATAGAAAATTCATTTAAGTACCTTCTTTATTCTTACTTTACTGTTGAATTAGTTAGTGTATTTAATTGCTGAGAGAGAGAGAACTGTCTCATCCACATCAAATCCAAATTCTTTCTTGTACTTAAAAAACTAATGTTTGAAAAATTTTCATTTCAATTTTGTTTAATTTTATGCAAATAAAGATTAATTATGCTAATTAAGATTAGCAATAATTTTTAATAGTTATTTAATCAGTATTCTAAATCTATAATATGTATTGTATTTTATAAATTATCATGTTTAGAAAAATAATATATGCATATTAATATCTTAATTTATATGATTTGTAGATAATGTCGAGTGATTATAAGGAATTGGAAACAATATCAAAGGCTAGATATGATGAAAAATCAACATGCAATGGGAACAAACTTTCCGATCCATTTGTTCAGAGAGACAACAAAACATGTATATAATGAAAAGCTATTGTTTCCAATCACTTTTGGAGACATTTATATGCACTTCGTGGAAAAAGAATGTACTTATATCGGGGGGGAATAGAATAAAAAATTAAATTCATTCCTGTATATTGTAATTTAAATATGTATATAATTTTGTACAGTCAAAATTCCCTCACGAGGGGCTGCTAAGAGAGGAAATCACTGCAAAGTAGCAAGTTTAGGTAGTGATTATGAGGAGAAGCACAGACTTAATAGTGTCAATGAACCTGCTCTCTTGTACTTTTAAAGAATATTAGTTGCATGTAATTAAATTCATTAGTTTTGTAATGCTGGCCTTAGTCATGGAATTCTGTCAATGACAGATTTTTTATAAAAGATTTTTACAAACTGCTTAGAAAGTTTATATGTACATATAAATAGATTTCTAGACATAAAATGAAATAAAAACATTTTTAAATTTTATTTGGTCATCTTCAAAGATAAATACACTGTTAATTGCAATAAATTAAGGTTACATAATATTAATTTACGACCATTTTGAACAATACAATGACATTATTTGCATAAATTGGAATAATATGTTTTTTTATTTGTAAGTATTTGAAGTATAAAGTGATTATTTGTCAAGTCTGAATATCCATTTAACAGTGGACCTTCCATTTTTGTGGTGAGTAGTCTTCTGCAATCTTGACCATTGGAAATTTAAAAAATTGCTTACTTGCCATTGTTTTGAACTAATCAGTGTTTATTTACTATTTAAACTACATATTTTTCTATTTGTAATTGTTTGAATTACATACTGTTTACTTGTAATTATTTGAATTACACACTGCTTATTTTCAGTGGTAGGATTACACAAAGGTAGAATTTAGAAGCTCAAGTATTTAATTTTTAGCACAAATATCACACCTAGATGCTTTCCTCAACATTTTTTTAGAAATATAACTTCTCCCATGAAAGTAGTGTGTGTACTCCACTGTTTATTTTTATTTATTTGAATTATACAATTCTTTGAATTGCACAAAGTTAATATGTGGTTACTTCAAGCAGTGCTTATTGTAACAATTTAAATAGCTTAGTGTTGATCTGCATAAAGTTTTTATTTGCAATTATTTGAATAGCACATTAATTCTTACTTTGTAGCCAAGATGTAGTTTGCATTATGATATCACATTTCTATGTTGAAGTTCCTTTGTTTTGAAATATTCTTAATTATATCAATGCTAATTATGTCAACCCATTGACATGTTTTTGGTAAAATTAAGGATTGGTATGTCTACACACATGTACACAATAGATTACTAGAAATTTTCATCGTAACAGTATTTCAAATTTTTAATTTGGTTACAATAGTTTTTCAAGAAACATTTAAATTATGAGACACTTTTCCTTACAAAGAAAACTGTTTTGGAAACAATGCCAAAATTTTTTTTTTTTTTTGTTTGAGAATAAAGGTTATAGAGTGATCATTGACTATACAGAATTTCCAATTAAAAACCTAACCGTCCTTTACAGCAACAAAGAACATTTAGTCATTACAAAAATTGTAATACTTTAAATGGTATAATAGGTATTATGTCTTCAGGGGCTATCTGCTTTGTATCACATTTACATTGTGGCAGAAGTTCAGACAAGGGGAACTTTTTCTTTAAAGAAAAAAAATGAATGAACTAAATGATGTTTTTATGGCTGATAAAGGGTTCTTAATTGAAGAAGAGTTAGACAAAATTGGTTGTAAATTAAAAAGCCCCTTTTTTTTCAAAGATAAAATTCAATTTTATGATTCTGAAATTGTTAGTAACTGCAAATTGTCTGACAAGCGAGTTACTGTGGAAAGAGCTGTTTCAAGAATCAAACAATATAAATATTTTGATGGTGCTCTTCTATATGAGAAAGTTAACACAATGTTGACAGTTTATTTATTATAACATGTTTGTTGTGTTATTTTCATGACACTAACAAATGTAACACAAGAAAGCTCTTAATATAATGTTTCACTTTAACTATATACTTATTCTATGTATATATACAAACATTGAAACTAATTAATCGATAATTGAATTCCAAATATGGTAATAAATTCAGGCATTAAAATTTTCAGATTAAAATGTGTGTATAGTAAAACATAAATTTGTGTCCATATATAAAGTATAGAAGTCCTGTACATCCTTACATGATCAAAATAAAAAAAGCCATTTTTGAATCTAATTATCTTACAAAAAAATAAAAATTGCAACATATTTGTGTGGTATTTATGAACACAACATTTGTGTTTTTCAGAGTTTGAATGTGGTATAAACCTATCAAACAAATGTAGAAATTTTTTTACTATATATAACAAATATGTATTTATTGGTTTTTGCACAATTTGAAAATTTATCACTATAGATTAGATTTATTTTTGCATAAATATAAAAGTCTGAAAAAAGACTCATGTATATTGATATTATCCTGCTTATAAGTCCTGAATGAATTTGTTGTGCATTGAGTTAGTTACAAGTATTGACTCAAGAAGAGAACTTGGAGCAATTGTATATTTATCGAGAATTAGGATCATGAAACACAGTAATAATATAATTTTTTAGGTTTACTTTTTAACTTTAAAGTACTAAAATATAGTACTACAATATATTATCGTATAGTTTGGTACATCATGAAAATATTCAGTTTTATCAGCAATACTAGAATTCAAAAGTCTAATTGCATTATCAGCTGAGGGTGATTTTTAGATGCATCATTTTCCATAGTGTTCCATCTCTTTGAAATATTGTTTCTCAACAAGAAAATATTAATGATAAAGCTTCTAAGTTATATAAACAATTTTTAAAACAGAAATTGGCCTTGAAATCAATCTTGATTAAATAACTATGTGAATTTAAAACATAATCGAGCAGAAATGCTTTTAGTAATGTTAACCGAAATAATTAATCATTTCACACTGCAAGAGTCAATTGTGCTGAAAAATATTTTTCATTCAATTTAAGAGTGGAAAATTGATTTAAAATGAAACTGAAATCAAAACCTAAGCTGTAGCCTTAAAATAGTATGATTTGTACCAATACAGTGTGAAGCCTTTAAAGATATGTTATAAAATAATAATATTTGGCGCTTTGATAGTGTTAGTAATTATCACCTATAAATGTTTGAAAATTATTTTTTATAAATCATTGTCTCCTTAGTTGGAAAAAAAGAAATAGAAATGAATCATACTAAGATATGGGATTATTTTTAGGAATTGTTTGAAACAAACTATTACACTATAGGGAAACATCCCAAGTTATTTTCGAGAAAATTTTTGTTAGATAGCTAGTTTAAATTAGTAATTAAAATTTATTTAATATGCATTTAATTTTAATATTACATGATTATAATACAAGTGAAACATATGAAAATTTTATTTTTAACTAAGAAATTCATTGTAGTAATTTATAAAATGCTTTTATCATATTCTGTTGAAAGACTATCAGTGACATCCCTTCATTGTGTACTCATGAAGAGTATTTTTCTAAGATCTATGACAAAAGAGGTTTTTTTTGTGTCAGTTTGAAACTTTATTTGATTTAATATGGATATATAAAGTTTAAACATTGTTATTGTGTACTAATTTTTTTGAAACACAACTGTTCTATAAAAATTCCCAAGACATAGTAAGATTTTTAGAAATATATGATGACTCTGTAATGAAATAACATTTGCCAGCTTTGATTGTCTGACTTTAATTAATAATTATCATTTATGAAGGTTTGAAATTTCTTTTAGAAATGACTGTCTTCAAAGATCAAAAAAGAAAATACTTAGTTCAAGAAAGGAATCATGTTAATACATAACTTTTACAAATAATGACTAAATTTTATTGGATTATTCTTTATTACAAATTATTTCTTATGAGTTATTGAATTACATATAAATTGTCTAATAGATGTAAACCACACAAATATTTCCATACACTTTTAAAAAATAAATCAATGAATAATATTAAGTTTTGATATCCTAACAATAATACTGAAATGGATTTTCAAGAACAGCAAAAAGGAAACTTTATATGAATATTAAAAAATAACAAATCAGGCTATTTTTTTTTCATAATTACAAGAAGTTTCTATGTAAAAAAATATAAAATTTGCTAAGGAATAGGTTTACTTACAAAGAACGAATGAATATATTTCAGCTGATCTGCTCTGAAACAAGACATTTTAGAATGTAAAAATATTGTTCGGAGTTCCAGGATTCAATGCTATCCAAAAGAGCAAGGCAGTCTTCAGTAGCGATGAAAATTTATTGTTTAGAATCCTTAGAAGTGCCAGATACAACTCTAGACATACAAATAACTAATGTATTCCATTAGCAGTCACTCGTTCTATTCAACAGCAGAAGTATTAAATAATCGTTGGCTGACTTTTCAGTAGTCAAAACAATACTTTGTTTTGGCGAGCACCACGCCCTATTTAGTCTGCTGGAATTTTTCTCAAGAATTCGTTTACATCAGAGACTGTGATATTAGATTTCTTTTTAGAAGCATCATTATATGTTTGCCAGAAATGATGCCAACTTGGCTATGCTTCCATTGAATCGCCATTTTTATGTAAGGAACGGAATTGCTTGCGATTTTAACATAAAATAAATACAACAGAAAGTAATATTAACGAATTACACATTCAGAACTAATTATTTACACCATTTTTAGCGTTCAGTGCACAAAATTTGTAACAATATATACATATTAAGTAACAGCAACAAATAACTTGCAAAAAGAATAATATAGCTATACGAAGTAACAAAACAAAGTACGAAAGTGTTTTGCGTTAGGCGGGAAACAATTTAAAACAAATATCACTAGATCATAATGTCATATGAATTTAGTCCATTATAATATTTTACATTTTCAAATAAGTAATGTAAAAAAAAAATTAAGACTAACGTAAAGAGACTAAACGTACTAAAAAGAATATAAAATAGCAAATTCGAAAGTTAGCGCACAACCAGAAGTGTAAAACGATCGGCTGTTATTGTTTACTTAAACGCACATGGAAAATCACGTGTCATCGGAAAGATCGCAGCGCCCTCTAGTGATGAATCGAGTCCATTGCTAAAATTTAACTTTATTTTTTGTCAATATTTTTCTCCTGCTCTCCCCACTGGACATGCTCCTCCCCATAATTTAAATCTCAGCCCCCGGGGCAGCCAATCGGAGTCAATGATCACTCTACCCAACATCCAATCAGAGAGCAATCTCTTAGCTCTCAGCCAAGCCAAAAATCTCAAAAACTTTCCACCCAGATGAAGAACCATAGCCACGCCTCCCGGATTCCATCGCCCAACCAATCGCCATCATGCCACTCAGCAGAATGATAAACTCCACTTTTGCCATGCCCAACATCATAGACTCTCACGATATGGGATTGAGGACTGTTTTACAGTCCAGACGCCCAAAAGTAAACGCCTATTCAATAGATTAGTAGATATTGAAAAATTTCATTCCGTTTAAAAAAACTCTGAAAGTTGATTTATTATTCATTGCCCTTTCCAAAACATCTCTAAATGTAATAGTGGAATGTGGATCAATACGAAGAATAGACCAGAGATTATTACGATGCCTAGTATGTCTAATACAATTTAATATAATGTGGTCCATGTAATACACATTGCATTATCCTGTAAATTAAATCTATGTAGAAGGCCTGGAGTAATAATCATTTTACTGAAGAATCGAGTGCTTAAGATTTCTTCTATTCGATTTTCTGTCCACTTTGAAATGATATCAATGGTTGGAATATTTCCCAATTTTTCAAAATATTTGCTTGAGTAAAATGTTTCATTGATTTTTTGAATTCTATTTCGATATATATTTTTATGAATGTCTTCTGAAGCAATCCAGTCAATGTAAACATTGGACTCCGTGACCGATCTTGCGAGATTATCCGCCTGCTCATTCCAAACAATTTTCGAGTGTCCCGGAGTCCAAAGCAGAATTAACTGATTAACGTAGTTAGATAGCATATAAATTTTGTTAGCAAGTCTATGAATTACCTTATTGGATTTGATCGAGAAATTTTGAAGTGCAGAAAGAACCGAAAGACTATCCGACAAAACAAGTAAATTTACACTAGATTCCACCAGATCATCTAAAGCTTGACAAATGGCCAAAGTTTCTGCAGAAAAAATGGAGTTATAATGGTTGATCCTGTAAGCAAATGAAGATTTTTTTTGATATACCTGCTATCGATGTAATTTGGTCATTTTTTGAAGCATCAGTAGCTATAATGAAAAACTTCTGAAATTCCCGTTCGACCATTTCATCAAATAAAACACTTATTACAGGAATCGGTAGATTTTTATCTTGAAATTTAAATCTATTGGTATAAATTTTACATGGACGGTCTAAAAAGGTAATTAATCTGGGAATTGAAATAATTTGATCACCCCCAATATTTAAATCTTGCAGCACACTAATGATATAATTTTTATCTTCCTCTAAAACATTAAGATTCAATGCCTCTGGGCTGTTGTAATAAAGAGGAGAGAAATCACTATTGGAGATTTGAGTAATAAAGAACTTGTTTGCCAATCTTCTAATTTTATCTGACAAAATCTCTTGACCAGCCAACTTTAGTAGCACAATATTTGGGGTCCATTGAGGGAGACCTAATGCTATTCGGAGGGCTTTTGTTTGGATAACATTAAAAGGTTTTAATTGATTTTCAGACCATTTATTTATTATGTGACAAATATAATAAAAAACACTGCATATGCTGTTATTGACTAAATTAATGAGATCTCTTGATCTCGGCCCATAGTGTTTATATGCCATACCTTTTAGTGCATTGATCCTTTTCAAGGCTTTACTGCTTAGTTGATTTTTAATATATAAATTTTGACAACGTTTAGAAAAAAAACTCCTAAATATTTAATAGAAGTTTGCCATTGTAGGGGAAATCCAGCCAACAAAATATTAGGAAGAGTATAATTTCTTTTATTTGATAATTCAGCTATTGTACATTTCTCTGGGCTTAAATTTAATTTCCAATATTTACACCACTGGAAAATTCTTTCCAGAGTATTTTGTATTTTTTTGCAAATAACATCAAGGGATTTATGAGAGCAAAATATATAAATGTCGTCAGCATAAACCAGGCATTCAACTTCCGATTCTAAGGTTTCAAAAATATCATGCATGTAGATAGTATACAAAATAGGAGATAGGACACTGCCTTGGGCTAGGCCTTGCGGAACAAGCTTTTTGGGAGAAAAACCCCTCCATTTTATTTGGAAGGATCGAGATGTGAGAAATTTATGAATCCAATTTGCTATATTTCCTGCTATACCAATTTGTAAACATTTATAAATAAGACCATCCACATAAACAGAGTCGTGTGCACTTTTAATGTCTAAACTTATTTCTACAAAAAAAAAAATTCTGTAATTTTGCATTCATTATTGCTTTATGTACCAGATAAGTAGCACTTCTGCTATCTTTGAAAGGAACGAAACCATAATGTTGGGGATGAAGTTTTCTTTCTTTAGTTAAATAGTAAGAAATCCTATTAGCCAAAATTCTCTCAAAAGTTTTTGAAAATACAGAAGTAAGAGCTATTGGTCTGTAGGAAGATATCTTAGTTTTATCTTTACACGGTTTCGGAATCGGGAGAATGATTGCATGCTTCCAAGAATCTGGAACGATTGCATTATCAAATAATTTTTGGAAATATCTTAAAATTACATCCCGTTGACCCTGATCAAGATTTTTAAAGAAAATTGCTGTAACATGATCCGCCCCAGGAGTTGTATTTTTTTGAATTTTTTATTGCACTATGCAATTCAAGAATATGGAATGGTTTATTAAGAAGGTTATTTTTGTCGTAGAGAAAATCCAAAGGAAGCGGTTCATGATAAGCATTTTTAGATGCAAAATAATCTGCAAACATATCTGCTTGCAATTGAGGATGAGTGATAAACCTATTATTAAGCTGAAGAATATTAAGTTTTTGATCCATGTCAGTAACTGTAGAAAATTTTTTCAGAATATTAAAAAACATCTTGGGATTAGAAATATTATTGCGTATCTTGTCCCAGTACATTCTTTTGGCATTTTTAATGTAGAATCTAAGTTTGCTCGCATATTGTTTATATCTGATCCATAATTTAGATGAAATTTCTTTAATAGCTCTTTTCCTAAATATTTTTTAAGCTTATAGAATTTATAACATGTACTATTCCACCATGGTGGGAAGGATCTATTCGAGACTTTAATTTCCCTAATATTATTAGTAATGACTTGCGATATCTTATCAGAAAGATTCTCAGAATTAACTTCTGGATTATTTAAAATAAAATGCGTTTGGTTCATAACTGCTTGCCAGTTTACTTTTTTAAAAATTCGTTTATTTGAATTGAGGAGAGAAAGCTCTGTAATAATTGGACTATGATCACTTTCAAAGGGGAGCAATCTAAAACATAACTATTGCAGTATCCAGACATGCTTGAAGAACAAACTGTGAGATCTATCAATGATGCTGCACCTGCTGAACTTCTATAGGTGGGAACAGTCGTGTTAAGAACCAAATTAGAATCAGTAATCCATTCAACAAATTCATTACTATACCTTGAAATGTGATCCGATCCCCACATCGGGTGATGAAGGTTAAAATCACCAAAAATAATCATTGGAGCCATCAGGGATTCGAGAAAAGATTTGATTATTATATTATTAAATCCCCGTGGAGCGTAAATATTTACAATATAAAATGAAATATTTCGAATATGTATTTTAATTGCGAGGATTTCTAATTCTCTGGTTTGTTGAATCTGTATAGGAATCTGTTGTGCACACACACAGAAATATTGGAAGGAACAGCAATTAATAAACCACCACCTGATCTGTCTTCTCTATCTTTTCTAAAAATGATTTTATTTGGAAGATTTATATTATCGTGAATTGATAAAAAAGTTTCTTGAAAAATCCAGATATCTGCTTCAGAAAAGGGAGGGATATTTAACCATATGAATTTATTTTTGTGAGGCCTCTACAATTCCATTGAATTATATTCATAAATACTTAAGAAAAAAAATTAACTAGAACAAACTATCCTCCCTTTGAGGATAGAAAACCAAACTAATGAAGACAATAATTAGCCCCCAAAACAAAAACTTGAATAAAAGAAACATATTTACAAGAACCCATCTTACTTCCGTAATTATCCCCTGTCTATGTTATTGGATGCGTCGCTTTCACTAGAAGCACGTGTTTTATGGATTGAGGATTTATTACCAACAGCTTTTTTTTCTGCAATGGGGAATGACTCGATTTCCCCATTTCAAAAATCTTGCTAAGGTGAGAAAGTACAGATTCCATTATTAAAGTGGTTTGCTTTTCTAATATTGTGCCGCGTTGCGTGGTTAGACATTCTTCACTACAACACGGTTGAATTAAATAACAATAACATTTATTAACTTTAAAGATTAAATGAGCAATTAAGAGGTAAGCTTTCAAAAACTACAACACATGGTGAACCAGGCACGCTACAATAATAACAGATCAATTCAGTTCAGTTTTGGAGTCGTTATGTTGAGCTGTAAGGTCGCTGCATACTCCCCTTCCAGTGTCAACGATACCTAGTTGGAAGATGAACTTTGCGACCAGAACGTGTAGATGGCTGGGTAGGCGTTGAAGCTGTTGGATCAGATTCCACAGTAGCAGGTGTTGAAGCTGTTGCATTAGGTTCCACAGTAGCAGGTGTTTCATTCTTGGTTTGAGGTAGTTGCAAGTCCTCAGTGTTAAGAAAGAAGGCAGGTTTGCATCTATCAATAGATACAGATACCCGTTTACCATTGATGTCAAGGAAAAACACTTTATCCTTCCTTTGTAAGACTTTGAAAGGGCCATCATAGGGTTGTTGAAGTGGACGACGTAACATGTCTCGGCGAAGAAAAACATGTGTTGCTTCCAACAGTCCTGGATGGATAAAAACTGGACGTTTGCCATGGTGTTTTGGTGGTTTAGGGTGAAGTGATTGTGCATGTGAGACTTAAGTTTCGAAACAAAATTCACAACATCATCGTCTGGATTGGAAGAGTCAAACATCTCCCCTGGCAGTCGAATAGTGGTTCCAAAAACTAATTCAGCTGGGGTACACAGAATATCTTCTTTAAGAGAAGCTCGTAGACCTAGTAAGATGATAGGGAGTACTTCTGTCCAACGCTCAGTAGCATGGCATTTGATTGCACTTTTCAATGGGCGGTGCAATTCTTCGATCATCCCATTAGCTTGAGGGTGGTATCCAGTTGTACGACACTTCTGAACACCAAGTAGTTTGCTAAGAGCTTTGAAGAGCGAAGACTCAAAGGAAGAAGGTGAAGGATGAGCAAGAAGTGCAGCATCAGCAAGAGCTTGTTTACACCTCTGAAATGCTGTAATTGCCTCAGAAGACCAGTTTAAAGGCTTTGAGTCCTTCTTACCTTTAGAACCTTTTAAAAATTCACTTTAAAGATACTGTTGTTCAGCTGCTTTGGGAAAGAAACGTCTATAAAAATTTAACAGTCCTAAAAATTTTCTCAGAGAGCCAACAGTCTCTGGTTGTTTGTAATCAAGAACTGCTTGAACTTTGTCAGGCAATGGCTTAATGCCATCAGGAGTGATAAGGTGGCCAAGGAAAATGAGTTCAGTCACACCAAATACACATTTAGATATATTTAGTTTTAAACCATATGAGCTCAGTCTTTGGAATATGGTTCTTAAGTGAGAACGATGTTCCTCAGCATTTTCTGAGTAACACAAAATATCATCCAAGTAGACAAAACAAAAAGGAAGTCCTCTTAGTACTTCATGCATGAATCGCATAAAGGTTTGTGGTGCATTCACAAGGCCAAAACACAAATGGGTATATTCGTAAAGACCCCATGGAGTTGTTACAGCTGTCTTAGGAATATCACACTCAGCTATAGGGATTTGGTGGAATGCCTTAAAAATGTCTATTTTGGAAAATATCCTCTTGCCATGTAGTGCATGAGCAAAGTCATTCAAATAAGGCATGGGGTAGCTGTCGAACTCAGTAACAGAATTCAGCTGCCTGTAATCCCCAACAGGTCTAACTGTAGAGTCAGATTTGGGCACAACATGAAGAGAACTCCAGGGACTTTTGGAAGGTCTAATAATGCCTTGAGCAAGAAGAAATTCAAATTCTACCTTCACTGCATCATACAGTTTAGGTGTAGCCTTCTAGGCCTGGCAGTGACTGGTGGGCCAGTAGTAATAATATGGTGGACTGTGCCATGTGATGCTGTTTTGGAAATTAAAGAAGGGTTGCTGAGGTCTGGATATTCCGATAAAATGTTTTTAAAACTAATGTTTGCATCTACAGTGAGGATTGAGGGCTGTACAATATTTGAAAAACACAAGAAGTGAAAAGAGAAGTTTCCACATCCACCAACCTTTTTTCTTAAGGTCGATTAAAAGGTTGAAGTGCTTTAGAAAATCAGCACCAATTATAGGAGATGATACATCAGCAATTATGAAAGTCCAGATAAAAGGTCGCCTCAGACCCAGGTTCAGTTCCTTACGGACCATACCATAGGCTGGAATTTTGGTATTATTAGCAGCAAATAAGGAGAAGTTAGACTGAGGTGATTTATTCATAGTTGGAGAAGGTGGGATGACACAGATTTCACTTCCAGAGTCTATGAGGAATTTCTGGCCAGACTTGCGGTCTAATAAAAATAACCGGCTGGTATGTTTCGAGGGCTCTGCCATTCCAGCTATGACAGAGCTTACTCGTTTTTTTGCACAATTGCACAAGGTGAAACACACTTGCGGGCCTGCTCTTTATAACGGCGATGATAGTAGCAGATGCCACTTCCTCTATTGACACTCCTATAGCGTGAATGTGATCTCCGGCGGTCAGAACTATATCGTTGGTGGCGAGAAGAATTGCGCTCTCTTGTCAGTTCAGCAACTTGTAGAGACAGCTCTTGGATGTGCCTGGCGAGAGAGTCCATGGTTGGCTGAGCACTGCATGAAGATGACTGGGATGGTGGAGGAACAGTTGTGGCAGCACATATAGTCGAGAACGCACCAACAACCTCAGAAACCTTATCGGCGATGATAGCCAGTTTATCCAAAGGCTCCGAGGATGCAGACAAAATAGTCTGGATATGTGGTGGCATTCTTTGAAGCCACAAACTTTGCAGAAAGTCATCCTGGAGTTGGCCATTAGACAGCTCTTTCATTTTTCGCAACAGGTGGCTGGGCTTCTCATCTCCTAGTTGAAGGTCAGTAAGCAGTTTCTTAATTTTTTGAGTCTCCGAGTCGCTAAATTGGGTGATTAGCCGCTGCGAGAGAGTGTGATATTTGTCACTGTTCGGAGGGCTTAACACAATGTCCGACACGTAGGAGAGAGTTTCAGCATCCAGGTTCGCACCAAAGCAGAATACTTAGTATCATCACTGGAGATACCACTGAATGTGAATGCATGGTCGCATTGCGCAATCCATAGACGAACGTTCGATTTCCAAAACGGCGGCAGCCGCAACGCAATACGAGCGACTTCAACGGTTTCACTAGTCATATTGTTGAATAAGCAGGCAGCGAAACGAATCTCCGTGCAGATGCTTCAAGTGGCCTTGAGGAGGAGAAAAAAAAATCTTTCGCTACGTACTGATCATCCGTAGTAGAAGAATTTGTATTGCATTCGCCAGTAGAACAGAATAGCTTACGTGTTTTTAAGTCCAAAAGGGGTCACCACTGCCGCGTTGCGTGGTTAGACATTCTTCACTACAACACGGTTGAATTAAATAACAATAACATTTATTAACTTTAAAGATTAAATGAGCAATTAAGAGATAAGCTTTCAAAAACTACAACACATGGTGAACCAGGCACGCTACAATAATAACAGATCAATTCATTTCAGTTTTGGAGTCGTTATGTTGAGCTGTAAGGTCGCTGCAATTGCTTGAAAAGATGTCAGCATGTCTCGAACTAATATTTATTCTACCACAAGTATATTGTAAGTAATATATATAATATTATAACAAATAATATTTATAAACAAACAAGTTTTCCTTTACCAATTCACTTCTTCATTCAATTATAAAGAGTATAGGAAAATTCTCATTGCGAAAATCAAATTATTACCAAGTTGGCAATTCGCTTTTCCCCCCATCAATGACATGGAGTATAATTGCAAATTTTTAAAAAATATAGCATTAGATTTAAATTTTTTTGAAAATCATAGACAATAAAAACATTATTGATAGCATTTGATTATAATTTCCGGACATGAAACAAGAATAAGCGATCACAAAAAATCCTTTTTTTTAAAAAAATTCGTATTCCGGAATGCAACAAATGAAGTGTAAGAAATTAGTAAAAAATGATGTTTTGAGGAAGTCTTAATGCACATAAATTATTTTACAATAATTCAAACCGTTTAACTTTATAAAGTTTTTTCACAATAACTATAATAATGCACATTTATACGAAGTAGTATGATTCAAAATTTTGGGTACAAGGTGTAGAAAACCTTTTTCTAGATATTTCGCAATACCGAAGCACATCTACCTTCAAAGTAGTCTCCTTGGGAGATGATACATGTCTCTCAGCGTTCGTATAGCAACCTCCCATAACTATTACTACGATGCTCCTTTCACCTAATCTGATAACACAAAACGGCAACCCAGTAAATGTTTTTTCATTGATGAGAACAAATAAAAGTCAGACGGGGTTAAGTCTGATGAATAGGGGGGCGAGAAACGTTAGTGTTTGGTGAGACAATATTACCAATTAAGATCCATGTGCTAGTGCATTATCATGCAGAAGATCCCAGTCGTTACTCTGCCAGAACTGAGGCCGCTTACGACGTCTTCGAGAAGTGTGTATTTCAGCGATTTGTGCAAGTGTTTGACGACAATCTTTTCGAACACATTCAGACACCAAATCAACATTTCCCATGTTCCATGAAGTCGGTCGACAAACGTGTTTATCATCGGTGGATTATCAGCCCTCTTTAAAACACCGATTCCATTGGTAAACCTTGGATATCGCTATGGTAGATTCACCTTGCATCTTACTTAACATTTCCAAAGTCTCCATTGGTGTTTTATTTAAGTGTTGGCAGAATTTAATGTTAAAAGCTGTTCCAGAAAAGCCATCTTTCTGACATCGCAGAGCAAAACTGACTTCGGGAGATAACAGCTCCTCGTGCGGTTCGGTCACATGACATGAACAAAACCAACCTGCCCAGTTGGAGAAGAGCTGGAAAAATCCATTTCAAGTGTTTTAAATTTGAGTACTTACTTTAGTCGTCAGCAAAGCGCCAGTTCCCGAATTTTTGGATCGTACTACGTAATACTTCCGTAAAATTAGATTTCCAGAGGGAAGCAAAACCTGAAAACAGGCTCTTTCTTTCAGTGTGACTGAAGTATACATTGCATTCTTTCGTATAAATTGTAAATACATTTTTAGACTGAAAATTGTACTTTTTTCGTTATTGAAAAACCTTTTTGTACTCCACTGTATTTCTTCTAAGCACAATAATAAAAAGTGCAAAAAAAAAAAAAAAAAAATTTAAAAATTTAAAAAAACAACAAAAAACAATTTATCGCTTGAGATTATTGATTTATAAAATTTTCCTGAGTAAAAAGATTCATATTGTAAAAAATTAGTTAGTAAAAACAAACAATAAAAGTTTATAAAGCAATTTTTCTCCTGCAAACAGTAATGCAGAGAAAATAAAAACGAATAATTTTAAATTTATGATTTTGGCTATAAAAATTCATTCTTGACCGCTGTTTTTCATTGGAGAACACTTATTAAAAATGAACAATAGCAAAAAAGAAATTTAATTAGAAAAGAATTTGGAATACGAAAAATCATCCCTTCAGACAATCAGTTAATTTATTATAATAAAGAATACATTTTTTCACACTTACCAGCTTTGCTATTAACAAAAATAACATAAAAAATTATTAGCGAAAATAACAATAAAAGTTAACTAAGCATTTTCTCTTTCCTATTCAGAAAATGAATTTAAGCAAGAGCAAAATAAGAAGGGAAAAAATCAAATTTCAATTCACGATTCTGGTTTTGAAAATTGAATATATATATATATATATATATGTGTGTGTGTGTGTGTGTGTGTGTTTTTTACTCTACACTCCTCCCTTAGCTGTAACTGAGTGCGCTACTTTCCCGCTTTCCTACCCCAAAGGAAACTTTTGAACCCCGTACCGGGACTATTCTGTAAACTGAAAACGCAACGGACAGACGCAAGGTCTTGTCCGCATTAATCCGCAGCACCTTCAAAGCTGTAATTTTCATTTAACCGCATTACTACCTTTTAGTGTAAACTTTAACTGTAAATATTTATTTTATGCAATATAAACATATGTACCATCTCCATCTCCGGCTGTTATTCGAACTCAACCAACGGCATCAATATATATATATATATATAAACTCTTTTTGTATCTACATTTGTTGTGTCTCTTGATCTCCAATTTCTTTCTTCTTTGGCATTGTAGGTTTTAGAACTTTTCACTTTTATTATATTATACTATACTACTATATATATACAGGGTGTATCTAAATTCTGCGGCAAAACTTTAAGGGGTGATAATACACATCAAGACAAACAATAGTAAATAGGAAACTTAGGGTCCCAAACGTCTTCCGAAGGAGATAGGTGCCATTAAAGTTTAGGGTCCGAAATTTCAAATGATTATAAAAAACGGAAAAATGGATCGATTCGTTACTGGTTTTCCCTAAAATTATTCTTTTTGTCAGTATTTTCTTGAAAAATAAATTTTAAAGATAAAGCTAAAAAAATGTCGTTAGAGGGCGCCTTAGACTTTGGAGTAACGAACAAATATTTTTTACTGTTATTTTTTGTATCACATTAAATACTTTCAAAAGCTTAGACTTAAACTTAAACTTTGAGCTCAAAATTTGAATCGTTGGGGGTGGTTAAGTAGGGCAAACTCAAGTGTGTTCAGGAGGTGAAATTTGAACTCACCTCCTTCTCTGGACACAGTTCAGTTGATTCACGATCTTCGATGCTCGGTCGTAGACTAGGCAGCAGCTACTACCCACTAAACGTAAAATAAACGAGAGAGGGATGACAAAATTAAATAAAAAAATTATTAATAATAGACATGAGCAATTTTCCCCCGCAAAATACCCGATTATGCAAATCACTCGATTTGCATGCAAAGTGTAGTACACAAGGATTTAATTGTATGGCGTTAATTGTATGTAAGGATGTAAAGTTTTACTGCAAAGTGTTCCAGCCAACATAAAGGCTCGTATGTGGTTCCAACATGACAGAGTGCCTGCACATTTCAGCGCACATGTGCGAAGTGCATTGGATACAGCATATCCAGGGCGATGGATTGGGTGGGGTTGTCCGGTAAATTGGCCGGCACGCTCGCCTGACCTCTCCTGCCTAGACTTCTTTTCTGGGGCCATATGAAGAGCAGGGCCGATCCTAGGGTATCAGCTGCCCTCGTGCAAACACCTAAAGAGCCGCCCCCTAGAGAACTTTTCCTATTTTGACTAATACTTAACGTTGACGTTAAAAAATTATCTACTTATATAGGAATAAAAAGTAAAACAAATTAATAATAACTCAAATAAAATTTGAAATGCAGAACTTCATTTTTTCGCCAGGTAATGAGTTATAATAGCAACGAAAGGCTTTAACCAAATAATAAACTAACAAAAATAAAACCTTTAAAATAAAAATAAACATTTTATAATTATAAATGCAAAACAGAATTTACTCAAAAAATACA
This sequence comes from Trichonephila clavipes, assembly GCA_019973935.1. Lineage (NCBI taxonomy): Eukaryota > Metazoa > Arthropoda > Arachnida > Araneae > Nephilidae > Trichonephila > Trichonephila clavipes. Next base: position 481,933 of record BMAU01000115.1, on the reverse strand, counting down.
ATTTAATAAAAATAAATACTAAGGCACAAATCTCGTGAAACGAAAAGTATATAAATCAGAGTCCTTCTACTAAGACTAAGTAATAACCGTAAAATCCGGTGTATAACGCGCACTTTTAACTCAATAAATAAGATCGAAATTTACGGTTGCGCGTTATACGCTAGGTATAAAAATGAGAGCTTTAAAAATACAAAAAAATGAGCATAGACAAAGATCAGACTTTTACATATATCGAAATACTGTTTCTGTGAAAGAAATAACATTCCTTATGAACTTTTTTAAAGGGTTATAATTCTGAAGGTACACTATTTTTACTAAAGCTTGGAATAATATTCGAATAAAGGACTTCAAAACACAAGATCACTGCGCTCATGCATTTCAGGTTTCTTCGTAAAAAAGGATGTGCGTGTTATACGGCGAAGCGAATGTGTAGGGGCACGTTATACGCCAGATTTTACTGTAACTATAAAATAACTTTTCTGGCTTTCTGAGAAGCAAATTTGTTAATAGTTTCGGTTAAATCAGTTTTTTCTGACATTTCGGATTCAATTGAGACTATGGCCAAATCTGAAAGCATTACTTGTGTCATGTTATTTCTCAAGTAATTTTTAATGATTTTTAATTTACTGAAACTTCTTTCATCGGAAGCTACAGAAACAGGTTAGGTTTAAAAAATTCTTAATGCTAGAGCGAAATTGGGAAAACAGGGAATAAGATCATTTTTCACTATAATTTCTAATATATCTCTCTCAGTTGGCTGTTTTTTACCAGGAAAAATATCTTCGAATGAAGTTATTTCATTGAAGAGCTATATACCATCTACATCTTATTTTGGAATTTCTTTTTTATTTTCTCTTATTATTCCAGCAATAGATTTTTTTTTTCTTTTCAAAAATTTATCTGAAAGTGGATGTGTATCAGTTGCCTCCTTTAAAGTCACGTTCTTCCCAAATGTTTATGTGTCTATACATATAAAATATTTATTTCTAACTGTGTCTCCCTCTTCTAAAGCTGGATCGATTTCAGTGGAGAAATCATACTTGCTGTTTTACTCTTCATCATTTGAGTCTTCCTCATCATAATCACGAACACAATTTTTTCATCCGAAAATACTGTTTTACTATATCTGTTAAATACTCAATTAAATTACTTAAATATCACATTTCTTCATGATAACTACAATAATACGCCATAGTATAAGGAAGATTTAAAACGAGCTCATGCATTCAGAACTGTAACGGTGATTCACGCGCAAGATATGGCATACCCGAAGAGGCGGTATCCAAAAATATATATTTAGAATCCGCCAACAAGCTAAGGACCCTCAAAGGATATGACCTTAAAGTCAGCCACACGAGAAACTATCAATCTTCCAAAAAAGGTTTAGAAGGAGCGTTGAAAAAAGATAGACGGCGGGTACGACATACCCTGCGCGGGAAGTGCCGGGTTAAAATTGAGAAAGATCTCTGACCTGATGCACATTCTATATCGGTATAGTTAAAAATATTTTTAAAGTATCTCTCCTTTCGGGAAAGTCGAGACCTTTTTTGCAACTTCGATGCTTGCACAAAGCCTCGGGCCTTCCCGAGGGACGATTTCCGATTCCGAGTCATATAATTTATTTCTCTGTAGCAGTGTGGAAGGAGTTTCTGTGAATGCTTGAAAATAAAGTTATAAATTTTGAATTAAAAAATAACCAAATTCTTTTTTAATCGAATCTAAATTTTCGAACTTTTTAAAGTTTCCTATTTATTATTGCAAACTGTAAATTTTTTCCATGAAATATTTAAAAAATTAAAATAATATTCTTAAGCTTTTTAATTTTTTTTCAAACTCTCCAAAAAATTACATTTCATCTTTTTTTTCAAATCTTCTGTCTGAATTATGAAACTTCTGATTTAATACAAACATATTTTGTTTAATTAATTTGTTCAAACATATTAGTTTCATTTCTAGAACAAAACGTAGCTTGGCTTTCAGATTACTTATTCAAAATTATTAAAATATCTCCACCAAAAGTAAGCTTTCAAAAATTCTAAGTTTTTTTTTAAAAAAAAAACTAGGAATACACACACAATCACAATACCCTGAATTTGTAGTTTCCTTTTAAAGTTTCTTAATATAAGTAAATAAAACATTAATATTATTGTTATACTTGTTTGTTTATTTTTTCAAATACCTTAATACTTTGAGACTAAACAGAACAATAAAACATTTCTAGAATAATTTGAAATTTCTAAGATAACTCAAAACTTTTTGACAAAAGCCACAATATCACAAAATAAATCTAAAATTTTTTAACTAAATTTGTATCTTAATTACATTAAAAATACGCAAAATTATACAACCTCACTCATTATTGAATAACTTTTCACATTTCTGTTTTGTTTGAAATCAGTTATCTACTTTATAAATTGTGTTTATCATATTTTTGTTTCTATAATGCGATTTGCTATCACTTTAATTAAATAGTTTTATACTACTAGGAGCAACTGAAAATATTACCTATATTTTTTTCAACATATATTATTGTTCTGCAAAAATAAACCTTTCATTAAATGCTTTTTATAAGAAATTTCTGCAATAGTTCTGACATTCTTTTTGTGTTGCCTTTTTTAAAGATTTTAAATATTGCTATAGATTGCGTTTATTTTTAGTTTGTTTCATCGACGGACCAGCCACGCTTACTTCTTTTTTACTTTTTTTATTTAACCACACAACATATATATGCTATTTACAAGCGCAACAAATTTTAATTATTTTTTTTATTGTGAGCTTCGAGTATTAGAGTCCTATATTAATGCTCACGTCTGAGTATTTAAGAGAAATTTTCTCATCTATCTCGTTCCACAGAAAGTTCTCAACTGCCGGCACAGCGCGGCAAGGAAGAATATTTGCATTTGTGCGCATGACGTTGGCGCGCATGCGCCAACAGATTGTTAAAGATGGATTTTGATTAACTTTATTAGAAGCATACAATATTTTAAATAATATTGTATGCCATAATATACAATATTTTAAAGAAATTACACGATTTTTATGTATTTTTATAATTAATTATACACATAATTAATTATTAGTTTGCATTAAATTTTCTTTCAAATTCTCTGGGCAAAAGATCTTAATCAAAAAGGTATCTTGCAAATCACTCTTAAAATAGCAATAAATACAAAAATAATTTGTGCTTTTCAAATTCAATCTTACAAATAATGGTAATCTTAGTAGTCTTAGAGTATACTAGAAAAGTTATGTGTTTATTTCACATGTGTGTTACCTCAATAAAAAGAAAAAACAATGTGTGTGTATCTTTAAGTAAACTTAATATACTTTATTTCTTTGAAAATGTTTTCACAGTTTGAAGCAATTTAAATTAAATATTTAGAAATTATAGATTATTTCATTTATTACTAAACAAAATTATCGTAATACACGTTATGATTACAAACAAAATCATCAAAATAAATATAACTATGTTTTATTTCAATTTCGTGCTATTTTGTTAGGATCCTTTTAAGTATGGTAAATAATTAATGAATGCACTCAAAGGCTCATTAATGTTTTGCATTTTAAATGAACTAATACCGTTTTTCATAAGTGACTAAAGGAATTATTTTTATACTAGAGGAAAATAATATTCTTACATTTGAATAACAATGCCAATTGAAAACGTTTTTAAGAAGATTACGGTACATTCAAGCTACGAAAACATATGTTTAAATATGTTAATCAACATGAAAGTCTTCTAAGAAACTCATGGCAGTTATTTATATTTATATAAATAAATAAAAAATAGTTATAGCACAAATGCAACAAAATATATATTTTTTCACTTTATCTTACGCAATGATTAAAATACCTGGGCATTAAATCTTAAAAATCGAAAAGAGAATTTTGAAAGAGAAAATATAGTTACCTTTTTTTGTTTGACGGTTTTTGTTGTTACGATTTTTGTCTGGTCTATAAAAGAAATTAGTTCGGAAGTCAAATTGACGCAAAACTTCCTCTTTTTTTTCTGAGGGTCATTTTGCCCCATTCTTTTCATTCGTGCTTAAGCATGTCATAAATCTTGATCGTGCTTGTCATCACTTTTGTCTGATGTGTCGAAATTCTTCCTTAACGCCCCCTTCCCCCATGGGACCAGCGTTGAGAACTCATGAATACTCGTTAAAAAATAATTAACTATAGACTTGGAGGGGGTGACAGAAGATTTCTGGCGCTTATGGGCCAGATCTTTCTCGGAACGGGAAGCAGATCCTTTCTGACTGAATGCACTATCGATCTTTTGGTTGTTACAGAAATAAAAGAGAACCGGGATAAATAAAATCTAATATTCTCTTTCACTGGATCACTTCTGAAAAAAATTCAACTGCCAAGCCTTCCTGTAGCTTCTTAGTGCGATGTTTATTACAGTCAATCATCAGACGAAGGGGATATTTTCATTTACTAGCAAATATCATTCTGAATGTATTTTTTCCATCCCAAATGTAATCTGCATTTCACTTCAAACGATCTTTTTGTCGAACAGCTTTGAATCAGAAGTTTTTCCTGCTTTCTGACCACATACCACTCCTTGTTTTCTCATTATTTCGAGTAACTTTACCAGCTTTTAAATTTTTTTTATAGTAGGACCTGAGATTCAGAATTCACACGGAAAATTTATATCGTTTGAAGTCAGTGACATATATATATATATACTATTTTATAAACGTAGAAAGGAACTCTTAATATGACCATTAATAACATTTTGCTTACACTCGTCTGGAGCCACTGTTGCTAGGGGGCCTGTATTATTGATTCTGACCCCTGATAAGGCAGGTTACACCCCCGAGAAGAAGAAATGTTCCTCAGAATTTGAAATCCATTCTTATTTTTCTCGAACTATGTTATGCTATCGGGAAATCGGGACTTATTTTGATTTTTCACTCACAATAACTATTTAAAATTCAGCATATTTATTCAATTTATTTTAATTTTTATTTTAGAAATTCACAGAAATTTTGCTTGGTCGAAAGAACTTTGGGTGGCCTGCGGCCACCCGCATGCGGTGCACACCTGCTAGGATCGGCCCTGATGAAGAGTCTTGTTTACGCAAGCCCCGTTGACTCTGACGAGGCCCTGGTTGCGAAGATTGCCGTCGTAGCAGGTGAAATCCGGGAGGTGCCTGGGGTATTTGCAAATGTTCGACATTCCCTCCGCCGGTGGTATGAGGCCTGCACCTTTGCTGGTGGGCGCTTTTTCGAGCAGTTTTTGAGATTCCGCAAGAAAATCATGCGTGTGCCATTTTCTATGTGTCATCATTCATTCAACCTTCATTCATACTCACTACGTATGTACATCAAATTGTTTCTTTTTATTTTGAGCAGAGAAGTTTTGCTCATGTCTATTATGGATATTTTTTTTAATTTTGTCATCCCTCTCTCGTTTACTTCACGTGTAGGAGGTAGTAGTTACTGCCTGGTCTACGACACCAAGATCGGGAATAACTTTACTCTTTTCAGAGGGAAGGGAGTTTCAAATTGCCCCTCCTGAACACAATTCCGTTTACGCTACTTAACCACCCCCAACGATTGAAATTTCGAGCTCAAAATTTAAGTTTATGTCTAAGCTTTTGAAAGCATTTAATGTGATACTAAAAATAAGTGTAAAAAATAGTTGTTCGTTACTCCAAAGTCTAAAGCGCCCTCTATCGACATTTTTTGAGCTTTATTTTTAAAGTTTATTTTTTAAGACAATATAGACATAAACAATAATTTAAGCCAAAACCGCTACCGAATCGACCCATTTTTCCGTTTTTTATAATCATTTGAAATTTCGGACCCTAAACTTTAATGGCACCTGAAGATGTTTGGGACCCCAAGTTTCCTATTTACTATTGTTTGTCTTGATATGCACTATCACCCCTTAAAGTTTTGCTGCAGAGTTTAAATACACCCTGTATATATATGTGTGTGTGTGTTGGGAATAAAGAAGCGAGAGGAAAAAATTTTAGCTTTGTTGGCAGAAAGGAAAATAGAAATTTATATCTTCGATAGAGCAATACGAAAAAAAATAAGTAATTATAGCGATGACAAAGCGGAAATAAAAATATTAATTCTGGATGGCAAAACGGAAATAAGGAATTTAAAAGATAATAAAGAGGATAACAGAAATAAGAAATTGAAATAATTTTAGAAATAAAATGAAAGAAAAGTATTTAGATTATTGATGGCAAAAAGTAAAAAAAGCAATGTAACTTCACTTGTAACACTGTAGCTGTAAAGTTAAGGAATTCTCGAATAACTACAAAGTAACAATTCTTAATTTTACATTTAAAAAAATAAAAATCAGAAGTGATTGTAATAATGTTTAAGTCTAAAGTATTTTTACTACATAAAAATTAATAATTTATAATTATTTTTTTTATTTGTTATTAAAATTTAATTTGGCTTTTTAAAAATTTGGTTGAAAGGAAAAACATTTATATCATCTAGGCGCTGTTATTTGTGTATACTATGTATTCATTGAAATTCTATATATATATATATATATATATATTTGTAACTCTTTTTTACTTTTTTATCTCTTTTTATACTTATTCCTATTTATTATTTCTGTTTTTTATATTTATTCTGGATTTTTATTTCGTTAGTCCATTATTAAATCTGCCGAAAAGTTCTGTGTTGTTGTGGCCTGTTCATGATGTGCGGATTGATACAACAAAAAGTAAGAGTTTATGACTCTCCGAAGCTGTCGAAGAAAGTTTCAGCAACCTCAACAGCTTCATCAGAGAAGATCTCCTGTTCTTGTTGCAGGGTTGAGGATCTCTCTTAAGCCTGGATTTATCGCTCCATGCTTTAAAAGTTCTGCTGGAAATATGGTCATCCGGTAGGCTTCGTATGTTACTTGTGAATTTAATTGTAGATAATTTTCTCCTGCTTTCTAATGGGGTGAGGCTGCATTCCTTTTCAGCTTTCATGTTTTTTGTTAATGAGACAGCTCCGGTGATGATTTTCGAGTCCCTGTACTGCAGTGCTTCTCTAACTTTCAATATTCGCGACCCAATATTCAATCACAAGTTTCATCGCACCTCCCACCCTGCAAAAAATAAAAATGTATTGGATTCAATTATACTATAATTTCCTACTAAATCTACAATATGACTTTAGCCTCTTAAGTGCCACCGGCGCATATAAACGTCTCGCTCCGCCAAAAGATTAGTTTTCCGGATGTGTATGAACGTCTTTCCGAAGTACGATCTTTTCTGTGCACTGCTATCCATAAAATTATTTCGAAGGCTTAAGGAATGCAATAAAAAGACCTTGGCAGTGTTTGCGAAGGGACACTTGTTGCAGGATTACTTATTAAGGATTACTTATTTCAGAGGATTACATTATTTATCCCTTTTCTCCCGCCACCCCCTTCTAAAAAACCACCCCATATGAGCATCTACGTGGAAAACGGTGGCATTGAGGAGCGAATCGTGTACCTTGTATTCGGTAATTAAGGGATTAATTAGAAACTGTAGAATATATCGAGATAAGTTTTAATACAAACCTATAAGAGAGGTCACTGGTAATTATCAAACTTGTTCTTAACTTAGTATTGTTAAATTAATTATAAAATACATTGCATAGACTGATACATTTATAAGTGTATTGTATCAGTGTAAAGGTGTATTTCATTTTTTATTATGTCAGATAGAATTTTGTTTGTTATACTCGCAGTAAATTAATAATTTTTTAAAATAATCCTTTGTTTACGACTTTTTAATATGCTCGTGCCCCCTAGTAGAGTTATCACGCCCCCCTGGGAGGTGGGCCCCACAGTTTGAGAAACGCTGCTGTACTGGATTGAGTCGACCTTTTTCCTTTGCAGTAGGCTTGACAGGTAAAATCCTAGGAGGACCCACTGCTGTTTTTGGCGCCAAAAATTTTTCGCCAAAAAGCGCCAAATTGAAGTTTTTCAAAAAGGCGTCAATGACGAAAAACTCTTGGGAAGCGCAAGCGTCAGTGGGGGGAGAGGGGATGAAATGGGCGTTTCACAAAGATGAAATCTAATAAATACATTAAATTAATCATTATATAAAGAAAAAAACGGAGAAAGCAATGAAATTCATTTTAAAAAAGCATTCTAAAACCAGTGTGTACAGCATGATTTACATTTTTAAAAAAGGACGAAAGGGGCGTTTCGCAAAGATAAAATCGAAGAAATACATGAAATCAATCATTTTAAAAAATGTTAAAAAGCACTTACCTTACGCTTGCATTTCGTCATGACCTGTTGGTGGATACACCCTTGCGATGGATGCAAGGAATTTATGAAAATTCTCATTCACCAACTTGTGATCGTTAGATCGCCGCCACATGTCTTATTAACTTTGTCATATTCTTATTAACTTTCAAGTCATTCACCACGAACGCATTCATGCTCTTGCCAAACCAATATCTCGTCAAACGCAATATAATAGTTATAGCAAGTTTGCTTTCGCTGAACCAAGTGCCCTTTCTCACACTCCGAACGACGTCGTGGCGATTATCTTTCGGCTGGTTGCGGCAACGCCATTCGTAGCCGTCAACCGTTTCCTTTCGCTTTTGCAAACGCATATTTTTTTTACACCTCGAACATTCTTAACGAGAAGCAATTAAATTAGCTTTTATACACCATTCTAACGTCTCTTTCTTCCCCTATATGCCCAGGAGCACAAAGAAACCTATCGTAGCCTCACTTTCAAGTAATTTCCTTTCACACGCCATTTCACCTTCTCCATCGAAGTCAAATGTCAAAATGACGTTTTTTCGGAAAAGGCGAAAAATGTTGAACTTTTTTAGGGTTGCCATTTTTTCGGTGATTTGAAAATCCAAATTTTTTGATGCAATGGAAGGGTTACCATATTGTAACCGTTATCGCTCAAAATTTGGCGACAAAAAAATTTGGCGACCAAAAGTGGGTCCTCCTAGGATTCAACCGGCTTGACAGGTGCCCAAATGGGTGCAGCATACTCAAGAATGGGTCTAGCGATGGAGGTATATGTATTTAGAAACTGTTTTGGATTTATTCCCCAAGAAGATCGCAAAGACTCTTAAGGATGTTACGCTTTTTTAGTGCTTTATTTGAAATATAATTGAGGTGTTGCGAGAATCTTAGCTCTGCTTCAAGAGTGAGGCCAAGGTACCTTGGGTTAGAAGCAGAGGTGGATTAGGCGGCTGGTAGACCTGGTGACTGCCAGGCCCCCCCAGCACCAGTAGGGGCCCCAAGCTTGATGAATTCCAGTAATAAATTCAACGTGCAACACAAAGATCTTGAACCGATATTACAATCTCAATGATTTCTACGCATTTGAGTCGTGTCGCTGAGCCCTAGACATCTTTCTTCCGTATATCTGTATTTTTGAAATCTGTACAAAAGTTTTGCATGCGTTTTTTTTACAAAAAGTTTTATTTCGAACAAATGAATACTATTCAGATCAAAAAAGTTCGTTTTATTTCACAGGCGTGCTTTGTTGTTCTCGGATGCATTTTACCCCCTAATGGGAAAAAAATTCTAACACCAAGAAAAAATTTTGTAGAACGATGAAGCACGACAAAATGACAAAATATTTGTCTAGGGCAGCGGTCGGCAAAGTGCGGCTCTTAGGCTCCGTAAGTGCAGCTCTGGCACAAATATTAACGGAAGGTGCAATAATATTTTCATTTAAAAAAAACTTGGTAAGAAAAAAATTACATCTTATTTTGATAAATTAAAATTCTTTTATAAATCGAGAACATGCATAATTTTTTGTTTAAGTTAAAAGATAGATAGGGGTAATTAAAATTTTATATTGTTGTAAAAATACGTAACGAACATCGAGCTTAATTTTATTGGTTTTCGTAAACGTAAACACGAACCATGTTCAAGCTACCGGCTGAAGTTGTTCGTATGTTTTCGGCCTATTCCGGTGTGATACAAAAGTACCACAAGCATGCGCGCGAATACTTTTTCTAAAGTAGTGGGGGTATAAATTGGCATCGCAGACCAGCAGTTGCAGTGTGAACAGTTTTGTCTTATTTACCGTGTCTGCCATTGCCCTGTCTTATTAAAAAGTTTTTGTATTTTTCAATCTAGCTGCACATCTTACAGGTATTTTTATACGATTTTATTACACCTGCTTGTGGTTCCGGAGCAAAATTTGTAATCGATTTTTCGATAACTTCTATTTGTCCAAATGTTGGATGTTTTTTTCCATTTTTGGTCATATTAAAAGTTTTGTTAATCTGATGATGGAAATTTTTTTTCTTTTTAGTGCAGTTACATATAGTATTAAAGAAATTGTATTTTTTAAAAATATTTTTTTTTAATTTTTATTTTTATCAATTTAATAATGATAATAATTTTGTACTGGCGGCTTTAGAAAAAAATATATTTGCAATATTTTTATAGGTACCCCAATTAACATGGCTACCAAAAAAAAAGCAAAGAATAAAGATAGATGAAAAACGTAAATTTAAAGTTGAGTGGACCGAGAATTTTGCGTTTATTCAAAACTTGAATGAACTTCCGACATGTTTTATTTGTAAGGAGAAATTCGCGCATAACAAGAAGTCAAATTTAGAGAGACACTTTGCAAGAAAGCATGCGTCATTTAACACTAAATATCCTACCGTTGATGCGAGGAAGAAAGCAGTTGAGGAACTTCAGAAGAATCAAGAGTCGTCAACTTCTGTGTTTAATAACTGGATGCAATCTTCCAGCAATATTAATATGGCAAATTTTGTTTTTAGCCAAGAAATTGCTAAGAGAGGGAAACCGTATGCAGACGGCGAATACATAAGAAATTGTTTTTTAATGCATCCGAAGAGCTACTTCGGGATTTTAAGAATAAAGCAGATATTCTGAAAAGAATTAAAGAGTTACCATTGACTGCCGAAACCATTAAAGATAGAACAATTAAAATGTGTTGGAATATAACCACCCAGCATATCGAAGATCTGAAATTGGTTTCGGCTTTGTCAATTGCAGTTGACGAGTCTTGTGACATAAATGATACAGCGCAAGTTTCACTTTTTGTAAGATTTATGTCTCATTCAGGCCCTAAAGAAGAACTTTTAGGATTATTGCCACTCACAGGTCAGACGCGTGGTGAAGATATCGCAATTGCTGTAGTTCAGTGTATGGGTAAATATGATATACCCCTCGAAAGGGAATTGTGTCGATTTCAACAGATGGAGCCAAAAGTATGACCGGCGTAAGAAAAGGGTTTTTTTTTTGCTATTTTGAAAGAAAAAATAAATCACGAGATACTTGTTTACCATTGGATCATTCACCAAGAAGCGCTTTGTAGGCAAACATTTCCGGATGAAATTTGTAAGTTATGGAATAAGTGATTACCATTATCAACTCCACTTTAGCTAAAGCTCTTAATCATCGCCAATTCAAAGAATTTTTATTTGAAATGGAGAGTGAGTACGATGATCTTCTGCTTCATAATAAGGTACGTTGGTTATCAAGAGGGAACGTTTTAAAACGTTTCGCGTCCCTTTTTCCGGAAATTGAAGCATTTCTTCTTGAGAAGGGCGTTCACTTTCCAGAACTAACAGACGATCAGTAGATCCAAAACTTTTATTTCATGCAAGACGTTACGTCTCATCTAAATCTGCTTAATCTTAAACTAAGAAGGAAAGGAAACTTCATTTTTTTAATATTAGAAGAAGTAATAACATTCGAAAACAAATTATTCCTTTTTTGCTCAGGATTTTGAAAGGGAAACATTGTTTCACTTTCCGAGCCTGCTGAAGCATCGCCAAGAAAATAATTCCTCTATTAATAAACACCATTTTAGAACAATAATTTTAAGTATGAGGGGGAAGCATTTCTCAGCAGGTTTGGGAATTTAAAAACAGCAGAGCAACTTTAGTACTTGTCAAAAAAATCCTCTTAATTCTACAATAACCGAGTTGAAATTTTCTCCTTTTGAAATTGACATTGGTAGCTTTGAAATACAATTGCTGGATTTAAAAAAACAAGGAGATATGGTGCTCTAAATTCGAACGTCTTTGTGTTGAACTGGAAATATTGGAGAAGAAAAAATGTGATCTTAGCTCACAACATAAGTGGTCTGCTTTGAATGACCTGGAGAAGGAAGACACATGATCATTTTCAACGCTTTGAATAGTATTCCTGACCCTTACGATCATCTGAAAAAGCTCGCGTTTGCTGTCCTTTCACTTTTCGGTTCTACATATAAATGCGAACAGTCTTTTTCAAGCATGAACATTATCAAGAATAAACTGAGAAGTCGTCTTATTGATGAGAACTGGGAATCATACCTAAAATTAAAAACAACATACAAGCCTGGCTTACTGAAACTTTCCAAGGAGATGCAAGCACATTGTTCGCATTAATAAACATTTAAATTAAGTATGAAATTTAGTTTTATTTAGTGCACTACTTTTTTAGTACAATAAAAGTTTACTAAACAAGCAGATTTGGCTCCCAATTCTTTTAAAATTGTTACAATGTTCATATTTGGCTCTTTGGCTGATAAGTTTGCCGACCGCTGGTATAGGGCAATGGCGACTCTAAGGCAAGACCCTTGCCCGGGGTGGCAAGACAGGGCCGGCCTTCTACACAAAGGAGAACAAATCCAAAAAAATTTGGGGCCCTGATTTTTTGTAAAATTAAAAAATTCTAATACTAACATACACTGCTAATGGACATTTGTTTAATGTATGGTTTTGTTTTTGCTAGTACATTAATTACTTCAGAACAGTGGCGCACACAAGGGGGGTCCTAGGGGTCTGAACCCCCCCCGAAAGTCCTTGATTATTTTTCCGATTGATTACAATTTTAAGTATATAGTACGAAATATGTAATTAAGTATTTGTTATTAATGATTAATTTTATTAATTAATGCTAATTATCTATTCAATAATTAGTTTTTTACTGTGTTTTGTTCCCCCAAATCGACAAAATCAAAAGGAGCATGATACAAGAATAGTGAACTTTCGACCCTGGACCCCCCTCTCCTTGAAAAATTCCTGTGTGCGCTACTGCTTCAGAAACATACAAATTTTTGCAATTTTGTTTCGATGCTTAATATAGCAAGTGCATTTTACACACATGCTTGACCGAAGATAATTCTTTATTAATTTTTATTTGCTGGAAATGGGCTCAGCAATTGCTATAGAAACTGCCAGTGTAAAAAGAGTCATAACACAACTAACACATTTAGAAATAGCTTGTGATGCACCTCCCCTTGGAAATACATCCCTCGAAGCATCAGCGTGAGCTAGAGGTGTAGGGTTATCGTAAGAACTAGAATCAAACATTATCTTAATATGACCTTATTAAGATATTCAACTTAAACTTTGAACAAATATATAAATTAAAGAATGAGAGAATTTACGATGACACAATGCGCAACACACAATGTAATACAGACCTATATCAATAATTGAACCGCCTAATCTTCAAATATAATTATAGTAAGTAATCAATCCTACCTTATATTATTCTGTAATAAACTTGTCTTTATCTACAGTGATATGCAGCTGTACATTTAACTTCTAATCGATCACCAATATGTTTATCCACGACACGTAGAACTTGAATCTTTGAACAACGAACTTCAATAATCATCCAATACCACAACGCACTTTAATTGTCGAACATTCCTTTACACTACCATTACATTGCCATCATTGCCCTTACGCTTACTCTAAGATCCGATATTTATCCTATATTATTTGCATCTCTTCACTTCTCGTCTCTTGGATTTGGTTGGAAAAGAGTTGCCATTAATTCTGGCCCAAAGAACCCAAAGGACTTGTTAAAGAAAAGACGCGTAAGTCGTCACAACCCCTCCAAGAAACAAAACTTGATTTATTCGAGGGTCTTAATGGCTTTTAAGAAATTACGTGCTTAAATTTTATTCCAACCGTTAATTTCTAATGCTTCACTTAAATTTTAATTTTTACTATTCATCTTAAGTTTAATTTTTAATATTTCTCCTTAATTTGAGTTTCCACAGCTTCAATAAGTTTTACTTAATTAAATAGACCAAAATTCAAAGTCATGCATTTAATCACGGTAGACTCTCACATGTACAGAATAAATAGACGTGTCCCATCTAGGTAACAGAGCCGGGGAAAAACCATATCTGACTTAAATGGTAGAAAAAACGAGGCCCACACGTCTCTTAACTAACTTAATTCTACCTAAATGTTTACTTAAGTTTTAACAATTTTTCTTCTTTACATCTTCTCTCTAGCTCCGTTCTTTGTATAGGTTAATTTCTTATAGACTTCAGGGTCTGTTACCCTGAAACAAAAACTTCTTGAGTACTTTGAAAAAAAAATTTTTTTTACACATTATGATTACATTTCACAATTTTTATACAGTACATATTACTTTTAAATTGTAACTAATTTCTATACATATTTTTCATCTGGTTCTTTCAAAAACTTCCCCTCAAATCGCGTAGCGCTGGTTAAACGTTATGTTAGTATGCTATCTACGCCGCGTTTCCCAAAACCAGATGTTTCTTAATATGAAACAATATAACAACACATATATATGCATTATACAATTACAAACATTTTTCAACAAACAAAACAACCAACCAAAGGAATTGTCGCATCCCAGCGAAGTCATAACAGAAGTAAACAAATGCATTTTTACAGTTGTTTTCTCCAGATTTATACAAAAAAATTTACAAGACAAAAGCTTTTTCCTTTTCTAGAAAAACACCCATTGTAGTGTTCAGTTTTGCTTGGCTTCTAAAATTTTAATTATCCAACCGTGACTTTGCTTTATTGCAAAAATTCTTGGCTTTATTGCAATATAATAAGAAACGATACAACCTGGTTCTTATGACTTGTAGTTGGCGTTTCCTACCAAGACCTCCAGTGACAAGGATTTCTTTGTCCACGTTCCTCTCCTTTCCTGGTCTTGCCGTTGTTGATCACCTCCTCGTCTGGCATTCTTGTTGCTTGATCTTGTTCGCTCCTCGATGTATGGACTAGCGTTCCTTTCTCTGCCTTTTCTGGAACGAACTGGACCTCTTTGTTGTGCCTTCCTCTCTATGGTCGGTCTGGACTCTTCCCTTTTTCCAATTCGTGGTCTAAGGTTGTAGCCACTTGTGGTGGGCGTCACTGTCTCTTCCCTTCGGCTTTTCTTTCTGTATTTTGTCAAACTATGATTAGTTTTGTAATTAGACGACAAAGCCCTTTTATTCACTCTATGCTCTGATCCCTTCTGAACCTTCCTTTCTGGTCTTCCCGACCTAGATTCATGTGATCTCTTATAGGGTAATCGTTCCTTTTTACCCCTTTTAATCATTCTATCTTTCTCAGACCAAGAACTAGGTATTGATCTGATAAGTGGTCTGCGCTTATTGGTCTCATTTGTGTGTTTCTCTCCCTGATTATTTCTAAAACTTAACCCTTTTTCCTCCAACTCACGCTTTACTTCTGACCCTTTCTTTTTACCATCTCGCGAGTCATTTGATCTCCGTTGTTCTCTGTCAAAACCACTTGATTCATCGCGCAAACTACCGTTATCCGAATTACCAGTTCTTATCTCCATCTCATCACATTTCCTATGACGATATATTCGAACCTGATCTACATTAATCGTTAACCTTTTCCCCGCTTTCCATACCACTACGTTGCTATTCTTAACATCTAATACTCTATACGGACCTTCAAATTTTGGTTTAAACTTAGCTACTACTTTTCTTGTTGCTGAACTTAAAGGATGCGTTGCCACCAAAACCCAATCATTCACCTTAATTTGCACATCACGCCTACGTCTATTACAATATTGCTTCCATTTTTCCTGTTTAGTTTCTGTGTTTCGTCTAGCCTCCTCAAACAATCTCTCAATATCTCCTACTACAAATTCCGTTCCGTCTGATACCATCACTAATTTCTGAAAAGGCGTAATTAACTTTCTACCTAAGAATAATTCCGCAGGGGTTTCCCCGTTGTTTCGTTTACAGCCGTACGAATAGCATAAGCAAACTCACGTAAGAATTGGTCCCATGTGTCATGTTGCTCATTGACATAATTTGCAATCATTTGCACCAGATCGCGATTTACGCGTTCTGTTCTATTTGCTTGAGGTCTATAAACAACAGTCTTCACATGCCTTATGCCTAATCTTTCACTTAAATTCACAAAAATATCGGAAATAATTTGGGGACGTTATCAATAATTAACCCTCCAATTGGACAGCACGGCTTTTTCCACCCTACTAGAGAGGCTTCGAAAACGGACCACACTGAATTTTTCCTAAGGCCGGGGACTCACCAAAAATGAACCAAACAGATTTTTTCCCCTTCAAGTAATGTGTTCAAAACCGGTAAGGTGGTATTTTTCCGAATTCTTTTCCCCCTTTAAAGGTTTATGATCTTGAAAAATAATTAGAGACGGTCGGGGAGACACAATGAGCATTGAGGGAAAACTTTTATGGTCACGGGGAGACCGGTTCCTGTGGCAATCATAAAATTTTCAACCTAAAGTGTACACAAATAGCGAGTCAACGATTTGAGAATTCTCATTTTTTTCTTTACCTTAAAATTCTCAAATGGAATTAAGTTTTTATAATGTATGTAAGTTTTAAAAAAATATCTGTAGTATTTAAATTCAAATTATATATTAAAAATTGAGGATAATTTACTGTTTCATTTTTCTTACTTTAATCAATACTTTCAGGGATTTTTTTTAAAAATGATTATTTTGTTGTGTCAAAAAAATAAAAAAAAAGGTTCAAAATTTAAAATCTTTTAAAATATCGGACAATTCTAAACATGAATAATTTTTAAGCTTCTGTATTACATTATTTTCAAAAAATTTATATGTATTGTTAAAAAAAACCCTATTTAAATCTTTTAGTTTTTCATAATTTTAAAGCCAGATATTCAGGGCATCTTACATAGAATCCCTTGTTTTGTATTGTTCAGATAACAAATTATATTTGAATTTTGAATGTCTGAACATTAATTTCATTCAAAGAGAATTTTAATTTCAAGTTTATATTTTTTAACTTGAATCTTCAAATAAAGAGTATTTAAAAGCATCTGGACAAATTTAAGAGTTAACATTTGCGCATATAAATAAATATAAAGATCCTTTTTAAATTGAAGTTAAAAAAATATATATTTATGCATAATCCCTCATCATTCATGTTCCATTAGTGGTTGACTGAAGAAAAGGTTATTAAAATTTGGACATTTTTATAATCTTAACCATGCAAAACTAGGAATTTTGTATTAGCTCCACTAAAATTCTGCATTGGAATTTCGAAAAAGATATTTATGCGTGTCTCACATACTCAGTTGAAAAACATATATTTACCATAAATACTAATAATTCTTTGGATATTTTTAAAATTATCATATGATTAATTTTTTAATATATATATATATATATTCGACTTCTAATATTTTTTCAAGTATTCCTTAAATTTCATATAATTTAATTAAGTGAGGGGATATTAAAGTCGCACTCTCTCTCTTCTCTACTCAACTTCTTGAGGGCTTTTGGCGACGGTCCTGTGGCCGGGGTATCAGGTGGTCAAGGTATCGAATCATGGTTGGCATGTCTCGAGTTCGAGCCCAGTGCCACAAAAGACCCGCCGTGTAGGGCAGCGATGCACGTTAAATCTATCGAGAGCTGAAATGTCCTCTCGTTGGTGTGGTAGTTAGGAGAGGGGGTGCCAGATCAGGTGTTGCCCTCGTCATTTGACCATTTTTCAAAATTACGAGGTCCATCCCTAAAAGCACTCGTGTAGCTGAACAGTGCGACGGACCTCGTAATTTTAAACCATGGTCAAGTGACGAGGATGACGCTTGAGCATCGCTCCCTTACACGGCGGATCTTCAGTGGTGCTGGGGTCGAACTCATGACACGTCAGCTACGAGTCCGTTACTTTGACCATTAGGCTACCGCGGCCTCACAATGTGGTTGAAAACTGCATGTTATGAGTAAAAATATGCTGAAACATTTGATGAACTTATAATAGATTTTTGCATAGAAGATAGATGTGTGATATGCTAAAATGACAATATGTAAAAGTTATGAGAATATCGATGACAATTTTTGAAAAATTCAATTTAAGTTTCAGTCTGAAACTTATTCGTTTTTTTTTCGCATTTAATATTAAATAGTCGCGATAACAAATTAATAGTTTAACGCATTCATAGATTATAAAAAATAAAGGTATAAATGACATTGTTGGGAATAATAAGTTTTTATAGTTTTGAATTCAGACTTCTTTGCAGGAGTGTAGACTATTAAAAGGCTGATGTAGAAGTTAGAAAACTAATATTTAAAATATATGGAAAACAATATCTGCAATTCCATGATCTTGACGAGCAGAAGACGGCATTTTTACTTAGTAGGGCAGAGTAAGCATAAGGTAGGAGCTTGTGGAGTAAACAACCAGGCCTCTGCAGTTTTGGCAGGTAATGAACTCCCATTTGTTGCTTTCTCTCTCTCTCTCTCTCAGTAAGGAATATAAAAAATAACAAATACAAAAATAAGTCATGTAAAATTTTATATATTTTAATAACAATGAATTGTGAACTTAATTTCCAATTCATTGTCACGAGTTGGCAGTAACTACGGTACTCTATCGACGTACTTCTTTATATATATATATATATATATATATATATATATATATATATATATATATATATATATATGTCATGATTTTAAAGACAGAATCAGATTAAAGTTAGAAAAGTCAAAAGACGATCTTTATTCTTTCATTGGTACATCTGTTCTGACGCTAAAAGCAGGGAGGAAAAAGCACGCCATGGTGGGGGTTTCACGTGAATAACACGTGAAAAACATCTGGTAAGTATCGCGGCTTTGAAGATGATGTTTGCAAGTTAATGCTGACATATGTTGAGTATTAAATCGAACGATCTAGAATTAGACATGTTTATTGGCTAGGCCATATGTTCGGAAGACATAAATGGGCGATTAGTTTGATACTTGAATATGAGAATGGAGAAAGATATAGTCAAGTGTTAGATAGGGAATTTAATTTTTAATCTAATTTAATTATTCTTACATTTGCCCCCCAATTTTAAAAGGGAGTCATGGCGTGGTTTTTTCTCTCTTTACAAACTTATTTTCAACAAACACAAAACAATACATAGTTATTTAGAAAGATCAAAAATCAAAGATCTAAAGATCTAAAATCAAAAAGCAATACAATAAACAAAACTATAACAACAAACACAGTAAGGACACTTCCAACATATCAATTGATAAACATGACTTTCCATACATATAAATGAAGATTAGCTTGTTCAAATCTATTCGACATCTAGAATAAGAGCTCGTTTCCTCCTATTCCTTCATAATACACTGGCCTCAAAAGTTAAGGTACAACCGGGTTTTGTGTCTAATTTGCAAATGAATGAATGTAGAAACAAAAAATTTGGAGGATATGTGCATTAAATAGTTTTTATTGAATGCGTCATAGAAATTTGTATAAGTGTATTGCAAAAACGATTTATAACAAAAAAAATCTCTGCGGAAAAGTCCATTCTTGGAGAAAACAGCACATCACAGTGTTATGTGGTAAAATGGCATAAAAACAATACAAAAATGGGTTCTAATAAGGAATGTGTCCACCCCTAACTTGAATACATTGGCGGCATCGATTTCCCATGCTGTTTATTAAGTTGTCGGACACCGGAATAGGAAGCGAAGACCAGACACAGAGTAAACCTTGTTTCAGCTCATGTAACGACCTTGGAGGAGGAGGGGATTTAAAGCAGCAACCTCTCTGCCAAGATAGTCCCAAAGATGTTCTATCGGATTCAGGTCTGGAGATCGAGCTGGCCATTCCATTCGTTCCAAACCGTGATTTCCAGATAAACAATCCCAGCTCGGTGAGGTCGTGCATTATCATCCATCAGAATGAAGTCGTTACCAATAGCAGCAGCATACGGATATATGGATCAAGGATCTCATCCCGATATCTAAGACCAGTTACGGTTCCTCCATGGAACACATGCAGGTCAGTGTGGCCACCGAGCGAGATCCTGCCCAAACCAGGATTCCACCACCTCTATAACTGTGTCTTTTTCAACAGTGTTGGATTGATGGTATCTAGTGCGCTGTTCCCTCCAGATCAGTAGACGCCCTGAATCACTTACTCGTCTGTGAACAGCACAGAAGCCCATTGTTGCTGCGTCAAGAAACATGTTCTCTTGCCCAGCATAAGCGGTTCCTTTGCTGTCGTCCGTTGAGAAAGCACACAACTGGTCTTCTTGCAACCATTGTGAAGACGATTTCGCACCGTAGTAGCAGAGATTCTTCTTCCTGATGCTTGAAATGGTCAAAACAGTAGTGGTTCTTCTCCTTCGTGCCGAATCTTCTGCAGGTGTTGTAGCTCGTGGAAACAGGTCTTCTGGACACAGAATCTTCGGATATTGATCCCAAAGTCGCTGAACAACACTACGAGACACATTGAGACGTAAGCCTGCGACAATCCCATTTCCATCCATAACTGCCCGCCAAACGAATTGGGTAAACACGTCTCTCTGAGACATTTTCTAAACTCTATTGACTATTGTCACCGAAACTGCCAACAACTGTTTGAAAATCAACACAACTACACACAAAAGTACGAAAGCGATATTGCATATTTTTCTCTCACTCATAAATATACGTTCTTTTCTATAAAATACAAGTTGTAGCAATCATTTTTGCATTAATGTTTTTAAAGTTCGTTATTATCATTCATGTAAACTATGCATTTTATTACTGCCATTTTTTTTTTTGGTGAGCTTCGAAAACATGTTGTACCTTAACTTTTTGAGGCCAGTGTAATAGATTCGTATTATAGCTGGTAGATATTTTACAAAAAATTATGTTGGAAAATAATATATCAAACAATAAGATAGTAAATATAAAAATACATGAAATCCTACAAATGTTAAAATAATAATTTTGTATAAAAATCTACTCTGGCGTCATTGATACACTAAATTTTGCATATATGAAATACATTTTTAAAAAGATAAAAAAAAATATAGACACTAATAAGTAGTATAAAAATGGGAGTTCTGCCGGGTGGTGGTGGTGGAGATAAGGCTGTGGGGGTGATAACAGGGAATGGGGTGGACAGGGTAGATACGGGGGATTCTGCATAGTGGTGGAGATAAGATGGGAGTGGGCGAGGGGTAGATAAGAGGGTGGAAAAATATTTTTTTTAATTTGAGGATTGAGTTTTACATAATAATATAAGCATTAAGGAATGGATTACGTTTATTAACACTTATATGAAATGTACGCAGCTGTTCAAAATGGATAGATAATTTCACATTAAAATAATTTATTTAATATGAAAAATTCATTTTAAGGTTATGGGGGTTCTGCATAGTGGTGGAGATAAGGTTGTGTTGGATGTGGGTTAGGAGGTATTTGAAGAACTTACCCATTCACTTACCTGGCAGCTATTAAAGACATTCATTGAATAAGTACGCATAAAAATGATTTTTTTTTATTTTTAGGATTGAGCCCACCATCCACCCGGCATTGTTTAAATGCCGCCTCAATCCAATTTTTTTTCGATCTTCTTTTCTAATACTTTTGGAGAATATAAAATGTGCAATATTTTCTTTTTTAGTTTTACTTAATAATATGTCGACACAAAAAAAACTTATCATGTTTATTTATAGTAGTATAAAATTCATGTTACTTTTACACAACTTCTTAACAGATTACAGACAATCCTTTAATATTTACATATAAAAGATTCTTTTTTAATATTAAGATTGAGCCCTCCATCCACCCGACATTGTTTAAATGTCGCCTCAATCCAATTTTTTTTTCGATCTTCTTTTCTAATACTTTTTAGAGAATATAAAATGTGCAATATTTTCTTTTTTCTTTTCTTTTAGTTTTACTTAATAATATGTCGACACAAATAAATTTATCACGTTTATTTGTAGTGGTATAAAATTCATGTTTTACAACTTCTTAACAGATTACAGACAATCCTTTAATATTGACATATAAAAGATTCTTTTTTAATATTAAGATTGAGCCCGCCATCCACCCGACATTGTTTAAATGTCGCCTCAATCCAGTTTTACTCTTTAGGTCTGTCATTTATTCACAGCTTCATATTGCTTTTCAAATTAGATTGAATTTTCATTAATTTTGTAGTGTCCGTAGGCAAACGTTCCAATATTATCATCTAAAATATACCTTTTATCATCAAATGATGACAAAGCAGTTTTATTTTGTTTTATAGTATAAATGTCATGGTTTTCACTTTTAATAAGAAACATATTTTCTTTCGTGGTTTTACATTCTTTTAAACATTGAAGATAATTTGAATGTTTTAATTTTTGTTGTATGACTACTTTGGATACGCCTTTTGCAGTCTTTTTTTCAGAATCTGGAGTTAGCATAGAATACATTTTAGCTCGAAGACCAACAAACTCAATGATAGGCTTTGAGTTCATTTCATCCTTAAAACAACCGATTCGTTTTTTGTTTTTTTCACTATATATTGCATGATCCTGTGGATACTCAGAGGTGTCATATAAATCTAAATTTTCTCCCATATCTTTAAAGATATCTTCTGTTTCAATTTCATACGTTAAGGAATCCGTATAGGTGAACAGAAGATTCGCTTTATTCATGTACCGCTTTTTTATGTGGTTATAGTGAAAGTTATACATTAAAACTTTACTTAGCTCCAAAATAACAAATCCTATGTATATAGGACGATTAAGGGGGTTATGCTTGATTTTTTAATTTTTCCAAAGCTACCAAGTTATCTGAGATAATTTTGAAACGTTTGAAAGTGTAGGAGCTGCGACCAACTTTTTGGCTTGCTTTTCGGAATTGATTAACTGCACATATTTGAATGTTTTCTGACATTCTCCATTGTTTTACCATACACTGAGTTATTTAACAAGTTGAAAAAATCTTTCTCAAAGGAAAAAGAGGCTAATTTTCTTTGATTTGTATTAAACTCAATGTATGGTTTTAACCAAGGTTTTTGCTTGAAACTTAACACTTTGTGAACTTTTGTTAATTTTAATCCTAAAGATAGGTATAGTTGTAAATTTTTATAGTATACAATATAATTTTTCTTATTCATTAAATTTGGAACTAATTTTTCACTTTCATGAAAGTTTTCAAAATTGATTGTTTGTAATATCTTTCTTGAAGTGGGGGAAATCATAAGTTTTTTAATTATTAATTTTTCAGGTGCCAAGGGATAGTCATTATGTAAATTATGAAGTTCGGTTGGATAGTCGAGGTCTACCTCAAAAATGTAACCAACTTCACTATTTTCAGGTATTGATAAAATATGCTCTTTATTAAATGTATCGGGAGAAATCCACTTAAAATCACCATAGGGTAATGCTTGAGACATTGCCCAGCCATATAAATTATTTGCATCTAAATAAATGATATATTTAGATGGACTTGATGGATCATAATTTTTCTAAATATCGATTATTGGCTCTAGCATATCTTTTTTTTGCATATCGTTGAAATCCCCACGAATACCTTTTTCAATAAATAAATGCATGTCAATGCTTGTGAACAATTCTAAAGGTTGTTGACTCATTTTTTTAAGCAAGCCTGCCATGCAAGAGATGGTGATGTAATGAGGTGTGCAGGATCCAATTCATAATTTTTAAGACATATTTTTCGAAAATTTTCAAATACATCCGCCAATAACAAAACATCACTGGCTACGTACAGATCATGATATTCACCGAGAGACTTAATTTTAAAGGTGGACCACACGTTTTTAGCGTGTTCGTAATCTTCCGCACTCACATGCTCTCCAGATAATGTGCTGTAAAATGCAGAAGCAGGCGGTAAAGCAATTTCTGAAAACTTTTGGAAGTTATCAACGTATTCGTATGGATAAATACCTTTTCGTAAAAGAAGCTGAATTTTATCTTGGGATACATTTTGTTTTAAAATGTTGAAATCGCTATCTTTTAAATTATGAACTAACTTTTGTAATGACGTTGGTAAAAATTGAAAACTATCTATGAATTGTAGAGATACTGTAACATTATTTTCTTTTACATTTTTTTTCATTGAAAAAGTGATATATTTCTCCATATTATTCGCAAGAATGTTAAATTCATAGTCTTTAAAATTCCCTAAACATTTGATTATGTGATGTGCATCGTAATTTTTAAGGTTATGAAACACAACGGGTATCATTTTTCGCATTTTATATTGTAAATTGCAATAATTATGAGCCGCTCCTCTATAACGCCCACTCAAATGACAATGGTCTCTAACTTTACCATTCTCTAGGGGATGTTTCCAAAGATAGCAATGTGTTTCGGAATTAAATTGTTCTTCTTCTTCAGGTGAAAGATTCATTGGCATAATAATGGTTAACATTGGAGTGATATTATCTTTTTCTTTTATTAAATTATTGATGAAATGAGTGGCAGCATCGGGTCCTCGATAAACTGTGATGGGCTTCAGCATTTTCCCATTAGCATCAATCACAACGTATGCATAACCGCATGGTTTATGTCTTGCTATTTTTTCCGTATAGGCACTTTGGTTTGTGGGTTGTGCAGAGTGGTAAGGAATTAAAATTGATTCAAAGTCTGCATATATTATGAAAGGAACTTTGTGCTGAAATTCGATTTTCTGAAACTGTAGTAGATTTCTATCTGGTGAAGGCATTTTAATTTTTTTTTTTTTTTTTTTTTTTAGGGGCTTACATTTTTACAATAATTTAGATGCTCTTGTAACAAGTCTTCCCGACAAAATCGGTGTAAACATCGGTAACATATATGAGTTTTGCAATGATGTCTGCTCAAATCACCTATCAACCTCGAAAAGTTCCGAATGAGACAATAATGCTGCCTTTCCTCGTTTGATATATATAATAAGTTTATACAATCAAGGTCTTCACGAGAGGAAACATACAAAGGTAAAATTTCGTCTTCAAAACCAAACACATTTATGCGAACATTGTTGAGCTTTTCGAGGGTAGAAATAATTGTTAGAGGCACCGGACATTTCACATTACCAAGCTTTATTTCCGATTCATGAGGGATATAGTGATGAATAGAGAATTTGCTTTATATTTACGATCAATTTTTAATTTATGTGCTAATAGACACCAAACAAAGCACCTTTGATCTTCATTTTTAATGTTTAGTATTGCTTTTTTATCAGCCAATTTCTTTGGTAAAGGAATATAACTGCTAGGGCAAAGCGGTTGATATTTTGCTATATTCAATTCTAATTTTAAAATTTTGTCCAGAGTCCAGCCTGAACCTCTTTGAGTGAATTCCTCAAATGAATTTTGAATTTTTTTAAAGGCCGATTCTAAATGTTCAGCTATTGTGTTTTCCATTAATTCTACCAAACAGTTTGATCTAAAATGGGGAGTGATATATTCCACGTCATTTTCCTGTGTGGTTCGCGTAAGGGTGGCTTGCACAACAGCATACCATTTAATAGCATTTTTTTCTTCTAATTTAGATTTGAGTTCTCCAAAAATAAAAGGTCTGACATAATCAAAAAACTTCAAAAAATCTAATTCGTTGTCGGTTATAGAAAAATGTTACAATTGTAAACACATTCAAAGCATGTGCACTATTATCAGGCTTCCTTTTCTTGCTAGGAGGTATTTGAGAGGGAATCAATCTACGTTTTGAAACTGCATTTGAAGTAGTTTGTTGATTGGTTAGGTTAAAATGTGTTAATCTATGTCTTTGTAAACTATCCTTCCGTGAAAATACTCTTTTACATAAATCACAGGAGTGCGTTTTTTCTCTGTATGAGTTTTCTTATGTCGAAGTAATGCATCCAATCGTGAAAAAGTTTTGTGACAAACGTCACACACCTAGATAGAAAAAAAGCCAAGGCTTTAAAACTACCCTTACAAACAAATATTATGAGATTTCATACTCGTCCTATGCAATTGTTAAAAAATAAGCTAATTATATGCAAATACACACACGCACACATCTTAAATAAATTGAATTATAAATTAAGAAATATATAAATTCTAACGTAGAATGTATCCAATACGCAACACTAATTTGTAAAATTAATCACAACTATATATATATATATATATATATATATATATATATATATATATATATATATATATATATATATATATGCTAGTATATCTCAACTGATTATGTTTTTTCCCCTCATAGCATTTGCTTAAAAAAGTCCGCTGGATAAAATCATTACAATTATTATATCTGATAAAATTAGCCACACCAGAACATTAGTTTTAAATATATTTTACAAAACACAAACAGCCAAAATTCGAGTTTTTTAGAGCGCGATTATAAGAATAACACATACCTTGGATGGCAACGAAGCCAGAGCATCTAGGGTTCCTTCAGGGTTGGCGAATGTAGAAGACTCTATGTTTAAAACGGGAACTGCTTGTTTACTTGTAGAGGGCATCATTTTGATGTCTCGTGTTTCAGAAGTAGCATCATCCCATTTGGGGGCATCATCTGCAAATTCCTCAGCCAATTCTGCGGCATTCAGTATTTCCTTGAGTTCGTTGATTGGGGAATGCCAAAACTAACATCCCACTGTAAATAAAATAAAACGTTATACCTATTAAAGTAAAGCAAAATATTTACTTAATTATTCATTTAACAAACTCGTTTTACTCAGCTAAAACCATTATCCAACTCTTAAGTGTTAATAAAAATGAATGATAAAGACTTTACTTAAAAATAATTTTAAAAAATTAGAGAAATAATAAAACACTTACATCTTCAACATCTGGAGTAGTAGAATTCTTTGTGGATTCCATTTCAATATAAAATGAGTCAGTGCAAAAGAAGTCTTCACTGTATCTGATGATCACGAGAAATGATCGAGGGTCTTATTTATTGCGAATATATACTCTCTATATCCTTCTAGAAAATTCTCGAGAAAAAAGTTCATGTTATTGATTAGATATTTTATGAAATATGCAACACTATCGCTTGGAGGGAAGGTCTGGTAAACACGATTAAATACTTTACATTTGCGATAACTTCGTATCACTAGATTTCTCAATGTTTGTCAACTAGGAGTCACATACTTTTTAGATTAGATATTTTATAAAATATGCAACACTATCGCTTGGAGGAAAGGTCTGGTAAACGTGATTAAACATTCTCTCTAACTTCGTATCACTAGATTTCTTAATGTTTATCAACTACGAGTCACATACTTTTTAGATTAGATATTTTATGAAATATGCGACACTATTGGTCGGGGATTAGTCGTTTGTTATTTAAGATAATGAAAATACCCACAATTCGTTACCACATCTTATCATAAGATTTCTTGGCATGTTTCTTGAGTAAATGTCATTTAGTCTTTTGCTTTTCTACCCTCATAACCTCTGCTTAAGCATAAATATACTTTCAGTTTAAATTAGAAATTTTCTTATAAACTAACATTTTTTTAAAAAAAATGACTACTTTTTTAAAAACATCCAACAAGCGAGGGTTGATGCATTGGAAGAATAGTACCTCAAAAAAGGCACGTGCGGAAGAAGCAGATAGTGTTATTTTTTAGAGACGGCTTCTACCCAGGATACTATAGAAAATGCATTCGAAGGACTGGATGATTTTTTCACATCCTTGAATCCTGAAAATATAGATTCATCGACTTCTGCTATCCGTGATATTAATTCAGTCTCCTCCGCTTGCCGATGGATCCCTCATCATTAAATCTCTTCAAGAAAATGAGTGTGTTTTCCGCAATGATCTGAACAATTGTGTATATTTACGCTGCGAATTATACAAAGGAATCTTCAAAATTCACATTAGAAAGTTTCTAATAATCGAAAGTGATGTGAAACCAACCTTCAATGGAGTGGCCATCGATTTGCATTCATGGTTTGATTTTTTCCGAAAAATATTTAACTTCAATCTTTTGTACAGTTCTTCGTCATTCGTTGCAAACAACACTATTCTTGTAACAAATACAAATTCAAAAATGACTATAAAAAATTTGCAAACAAATGCTTGGATTGCTTTGGATGACGACCAGTTAAATAATTTAAAACACTGTGCACACGACTTAAATGAACTCATCGAATATCTGTATTCGAACTATCTACCCAAAGTCATACTGAAGAACTATACACCGAATTGTGAGAAAATCAATGATGAACTGTCTTTGATGAAATCACTCATCGTTTCTATCGAAGAAAGTGTGGTGAGTGTGTTCCCTAAAATTTTTGAGTGTGATGGTTGCATTATCAACCATGGTGGTCAATTGAGACATTCCTGTATAACATTTACAAACTTTGAAAAGTTCTGTAATGTGTCTGATCTTATTTTAATATTAGTTAACATTAATGACATTGTAAAAGACTTTTTGCATAGAGAAAAATGTATTTCTAAAAGATTTTTGGAAAATATAGATGTAAAATTTATTCGAAATGTTTTGTTTCAAACAGTACAATACACTGGTTATTCTGAAAATAGTTGGTTTATTTTTAAAGTGTGGCTTTTTTTAACATGTTTCAGGATATTTTTTTACTGGTGTGGAAAACATCAAAAGGTAAGGTTTTGTTATTTTTACATGTGTATGAAAAATAAAGAAGCAACAAAGAAAAAAATATTTTGACTTAAATTATCAAAGAACTTGAAAAATTTAGATCATTGTGTTACAAGTTAAACCAACTGTACAAAATATATTACATGTTTACTAATTACTTTTACTAAGTATTTTTTTTATTGAAACATAAAATTTAATCATGAGAGGATTTTCAACATTAGAAAATCATTTTAATGTGAAACCCTGTATATATTTTTGTAGGGTTAACTTTAATATAAAATTTGTTAATTATATTTCACTTGTTTAAAAAAAGATGTAAGACATAAAGGGAAAAAATAGCAACACACGTAAAGTTAAAACGCTTTTATTTAAAAAGATTCCCAATGGATTTCATCATACTTTGGTTTTTCATCAATCCTATTTCGTTTAACAACTGGCTTGACATATTGTTTGCGTTTTACAGGCACTGCTTGCATTTCTTGCTTAACAAAGGGTGTTTTCAAATATTTATTTTTATATAGTGTCTAGGGATATTCAATTCTTGTAAAACATGTAAAAATTCTTCCTTTTCAATAATGGTAGATGACTTTCGATTCTCTTAAAAATTATATTAAACAGATCAGCCAAATTAGAATGTTGGTATTTTTAATCTTTGAAATAAACTTCCCCTTGCTCCTTCTAGTTCAAAATATTTGGTTTATCTTTAAGAATGTTCAACAACAACGCTTGATTTTTATAAGTCTTTCGCACAGACTCTAAAATAATACGTATGTAATTTTCGCCCACTTTAGTCTTGATTTCTTCTTTCCATTTGCCAGATTCATCCTTTTGAACGAGGTGCACATCTTCAAATGCATGATTTTCAGAAGTTATTCCCGGTAGGTTGTAGTCTTGTAAATTCATTTTTCGTTTTAACAGTTCATAATAATTGTGTGTTTTTTTTTCATAATCAGGCAGCTTACTCTTTAAGATTTTAGACATTTGGTGATCCAATTATGTCACTTCTTGCTGTTGCCTCGGAGTATTTTTTATCAATTGATCTTCTGGAATCAACACAAAATTTTTAGCGTGCTGCATTAAGTGAAGTTAAGGTGGTAGTCGTGGTAGCTGGAATGAGAATGTTTAAAAATAAACCACAGTGTATAAGTAGTTCTTTTTTTTCTCGTGCAAAAGTTCCCTTTTTGTTATAAATTCTACTTAAAGCAGACTACACTTTTTAAATTTGAAGTTTCGTTGTAGGGGTATTCTAATATTCAGTTTTGTTTTAATTTCATTAAAAAGCCTCATGCGTAGTCGAGCGCCTTTACTGATCTTGACGCACGTTGTAACATGCCGATACATGCACTTTCCCAACAAATGTATATTTACTTTTAAATTATAATGAATGCTTTGCTTAAAAACCATAAAACGGTTATGTGTTAGATTGAAAAAAATTATGGTTGAGTGACAATTATGTCCGTACACTAATGTACAATTTGAAAAGATGTTAGCTGTGTTCCTTATCATTTCAATAATTAACAAGCAAAATGTGCATTAAGTATTGTAAATATTTTTTCAACAGTAATTTACCTTTTGTAAGTATTACTTATATTGAAAAAAAAATGTTTATTTTGTTAACTAAAAATAAAAAGAACTCGTTATGCTTTAAAACCTGTATTTTTGAAAATTTTAGAAAATACATTATTAATTATAATAAACCGTTATGTTTATTCTTTTAATAGATGTGTCACATAGAAAATCCTTCGCTTCTTTTTTTCCGTTTTATGGAAAATTTTAAATATTTTTAAGATGAGGATATATTTTCAAAAACTCTGTAATAAAAAAAATATATAAAATGATTAACAAAGAATCTAAAATAAAATTATTTTTTTTATTAAATAACATTTTAAATTTTCTAAGAAGAAAAATATAACAAATCTAGTGCATAATCAATTACATAGAAATATCTTCTTCTTTTTGAATACCTCTTCAACATCATTGTAACCAAATATTTCCTTACTAAAGTGCTTTATATATACGGATTGTTTTTATTTAAATTCACTAACTCGACAGCGAAAGCATGCCAATCAATGTGTTATGTAATGCCCTTTCAAAATAAAAATCAAAACTATCTTGTGTGTGTTTACTTACATTCATACACTCGTGTACTTTTAATAAACTGTTATCATTTTGACATACAACGCAATCTAATTTCAGAAACAATTAAATATTACTTGCTATATATTTAGTAATGCATCTGCAAAATGTGTCAATGGGTTCGTTAAGTCCGTATGGATTGTCTGCATCATAATTAAAAGAACTTTTTCATTTTCAGGAAGATGATCCACTTCAGTCTGTACATATTCACAAAGCGTGTAGGTTAACGGTTTGTTTTTCACACATTTGTAAGAATCATAGTTTTCTCAAATTTTCACCGTTGAGAAGGGCCCTTCCCGGAAGAAATTGGAAAGAAGAATATTTTCTCTGGAATAGTTTCTTGACAATCATGGATACGTTATCTTTATCCGATTGGTTGAAAAGATAAATGATTTTTTTTAACAATGATTGTACTCTCAAAAATTTCACGAGGACAAAAACTGGAAAGTTGGCTATGAAAGGCATTCCCCACTTCTGGTTTCAAGGATACTCCGTCTTTGGTAGTGTATAAAATACTCTATCGTCTTGTACATAAAGTCGACTAAGCACTCGTGTTTGCTTTTGAAAAGTATTCACCAAAATGAAAAATTTGTCCTCCTAAATGAATCATATGTTTTGGTAGGTTGTCCATGGTAAGTTAGTTAGCGTTACAAGGTATAAGGAAAACATTTAAATTTTCATTTAAACGCATTTTCTTAGACGTATTATTTAGAGATTCCCATTTGTGCTTCCCATTGGATTCAGCATAACTCGAAAACATGGCCTGTTAAAATTTAAAAAAAAAAATCTTTGTATACAAAACAACGCACCGAAGAAAATTGAAGTATAAAATGAAAGTTTTACAAAGTTGCCAGTTTGTATCTCGATTTCTTCGTTATACATTTTTCAGTCAATTACACAGTCTTCAGAAAAAATATTACGTCAGTTTCAACTAATCAGATTAATTCACGTGATCTCATCTACCCTCCTCATTAACCAATGGTAAAGTATTTTATCAGAACGTTCTTGTTTATACATGATAAAAACAAATTATCTAAATTTCCAGCATTTCAATGTGTTTTCGGAAAAATAGATAACCCTTATCAAAATATTTTAGTAATTCCACGCTTTCTTTCAAAAAAATTGAACTGCATAATCAATTGTACTAATAATATATAAAAATTTTTTTTTTTAACTTGAATGAACTTACTGTTGATCAAAGCATTTATTCCGTAATTTAATTCCTTTAATACTATATGTAATTACTGAATTAAAATAGGGTGACTTCAGTACAACAATTATTAGAATAACATTTAAGCAATGTGAAAATAATATTTTAATCAAGTGTGAGAGGCATTATGCATGAGCGAATCTATATATATAAAAATGAATGTTTGTCTGTATGTCATCGATGAACTCAAAAACTACTGTACCGATTGTCGCTGTCTCTGTCGGTCGCTGGACATATGGCTCGCGAAGCGAGCCTCCATCCCATATCTTAACAAGTGAATGGTGCCTGTGAAATAAAAATGTCCTTAATAAGAGAGACACCCTGATTTTAGTTGATAGTAGAGAGATGTGGTTAAATTAAAATTCGATGTTAAAAAAGTTCTTCCTGGAATTGTAGAGGTTCCTTGTGTATTGATAAGTGAACTGGCACTTGGCTGGCTGCCCTGGAGTTAAAATATTAAATTAAGTTAAAAGGGGAGGTGGCCTGTGTGGGTAGGCAGTATATGACAAATAGAAAAACAATATTAAAGTAAATAAATTTAGCAGTTCATTTGCCAAACGGCAAATGAGGTTATAAAATGTTAGGGAGGATTATAGGAGTCTAGGAGAATTCTCCTAGGTCTTTTAGTATAGTCATTAGGGGTATATTTCTCTAGATTAATGATGTGATAATTATTTGTTTGTGGTAATGAGTTAAAAAAGTTAATGGCAATTTTTTGAATATAGCTTTTGAAATTCTGAAGTTTTAATGCCTCGTAGATATGCGTATTTTTCATGTACATATTCGCATGAACAATCATGCGAATAGTTTTATTTTGGGAAATTTCAAGAATTTTTAAATTACTTTTAGCAGCGTAGCCCCACACAGGACAACCATAACTTAAAATGGGCCGCAAAACGGCAGTGTAGAGAAGCACCTTGTTATCTCTAGTCATTGTAGAATCCCGGCAAATTAGAGGGTAAATTAATCTTAGAGCATTCCGGAATTTGTTTCGCGTATATAAAATGTGTTGTCTCCATGTGAATTTATTATCAAGTAAAAGTCCTAGGTAAATTGTGTTTTGAGACCATTGGAGTGGTGTGGAATATAGTGTTGGCGGTGTTGCAGCTTTTCGTTTCCTTGTGAACAGCACTGCTACTGTTTTTTCAACATTAAGTTTAATTTTCCATGTGTTAAAGTATTTTTCAAGTAGCTTTAAATGGTTATTTAAGTGTTTGGTGATGGATTTGTGATTTTTGAAAGTGGTAGCTATGGCAGTATCATCCGCATAAATGTTTAGACTTGTGTGTGGGTGTGTCGGAATATCGTTAATAAAAATATTAAATATGATTGGACCAAGCAAGCTTCCTTGCGGGGCCCCCAGGTTGACTTTATAAATATTTGATAGAGAATCTTTGACTCGGAAGATCTGTTAGTAAGATATGAATTGATTAGGTGTATGAGAGCAGGAGGGAAATTGTTAGTTATAAGTTTGTAGATTAGACCACCAATCCAGACTCGATCAAATGCTTTCTGGATATCCAGAAAAACAGCTCCTACTGTACCGATTCTTATGAAAATTGGTATATATATGAATTTTTCCACGGGGAAGGTTTGTATAATATGCTCATTGATGCCAGTCGCCACCAGGTGGCGCTGCAGAGTAGCAACTTCTGCCCCGTTCAACCGATTGTCATGAAAATCATTATGACCATGTATTTTTACACAGAGGAAACGAATATGATATTCGTATTAATGGAAGTTACCACCAGATGGCGCTTCCATGTATCAAGTTCAATACTGATTTTAATAGATATCTATACGAATTCGTATAAATAAAAGTTCTCTAAATATATTTTTGGTGCGATAAGTAAAATAAATCTATAAACTTTCTTTTCTTCTCTATCTCTTCTTCTCTTCTCTTCTCTTCTTTATCTCTTCTTCTCTTCTCTCTCTTTCTCTATTCTCTTTTTCTTCTCCTCTATCTCTTATTCCCTCCTCTTCTCTTCTCTATCTCTATAAAAATGATTGTTTACCTGTATGTCTTTTCTAGAATCGTAAACTATGTATTTGATTATGCGAAGATGTCATTCTAATGAATTTCATATATTGTCGTTACAGTCCATGCTGATATGAATTGAAACAAATGAAGCGAATGATAGATGACATTTCGAGTCGAGAGTGACATAAGAATTTGTGTAGGTTGTGAAATTCATATCTAGCTTACATTAAACAGACAATATTGTGCGTATTTTTATATTTGGGAGAGTTTTTCGAATAATTTTGTGCATTTCATCTCGTAAGCTGAATTAATTTAGATAAATACTTCAATCGGATTGAATATTTGTAGTTTCCGTGAGCTGATTATATTCATTTTCTACAGTGAATTTACGAAGATCATCGAATGTGTATGTGAAGGATTTGACTGCTGATTGACATTCCGAACGCATTTGCTGTGCGGAATTTTTTCTTCTTATTAGCATCTTATACCATCTGCGACTTTGCGACGTTTTATAAATTCAAAAGCATCACGTCGTTCCTGTATAATTATGCCTCCAAAGCGACGAGCAATTGGCCGATCTACACCTCAAGCACGAAAGAGAAGAGTATTACAAGCCTCAGAATCAGACGAGCAACGAGCATTAAGGCTGGAAAATCTTCGAGTACACGCCACTGAGACCCGTTCGTCTGAATCGTCTGACCAACGAGAAGTAAGATTAGAAACTGATCGAATACATACTAATCAGATCCGTTCTTCTGAGACAACTGAATTACGAGAAAGAAGGCTGCAAAATGTTCGAATAAGCACTGCTCGATCAAGACGAACACTGTACGCTGATTTGAATCTTAGTGCATTCCATTATTACAGTAATAATGATTACAATCTTCATCCAAATGCCATTGGAAAAATGGATAAAATTTGCATGTATTGTAGTGCACTCAAATTTAAAAATGAAACGCGTGGAATGTGCTGCGCCAGTGGAAAAGTTAAGCTACCAGAATTACATTCACCACCCGAACCACTGTTAACGTTTCTATCTGGTGTTACACGTGTGTCGAAGCATTTCTTGGAAAACATCCGCAAGTACAATTCATGCTTCCAAATGACATCATTAGGTGCAACGAACATCGTGCGCTAAAATTACATGCTGACATTCAGAGTCCAAGGGCAAATTTATTATCATGCCGTATCGCTTCTACCATTGCCGGACGCAGATCACAAGCTCCTTCAAATATATTTTATGGCAAACAGTGATGAACAAATTGAACAACGATGTCATTATAATGCGGGCACTAGACGAGAAATTGTGGGTGCGTTACAAGGCCTTTTCGATCAACACAATGAATTAGTTCGGTTGTTTAAAACCGCCATTCAACGAATGCCAGCCGATGACTATGCAGTTGTGATTCGAGCAGACAAAAGACCCGTTGGCCAACACGAGAGACAGTTCAATGCACCAACAATCGATGAAGTGGCGATCGTTATAGTTGGCGAAGAATTTGAATCGCGCGACATAATTCTTCATCGCAGAAGTGGTGACATTCAGCGAGTCTCCGAAACTCATCGCTCATACGACGGATTGCAGTATCCGATTCTGTTTTGGCGAGGAGATGATGGATATCATTTTAACATCAAAATGATAAATCCACAAACAGGTGAGGGAACGAATAAGAAAGTCAGCGCCATGAATTATTATTCGTATCGACTGATGATTCGTCAAAACGCTGAGAACCACATTCTGAAATGTAGACAATTGTTCCATCAATATATCGTTGACATGTACGCGAAGATTGAAACCGAACGGCTATTATATATTCGATTGAATCAAACCGAGTTGCGTTCTGAACAGTACATCCATTTACGAGACGCAATCGTTAATGATGGTAACGTCAATCCAAACGAATTGGGAAGAATGGCCATATTACCGTCTACATTCACGGGGAGTCTACGGCACATGCATGAATACGCACAAGATGCGATGACATACGTTCGAGCATATGGTCGTCCAGATTTGTTGCAGTATGGCGCATCTTATCATGAACGACCAATCCATGAACGACATCCAACAGTAGTACACTTGGCGGTGCATCTCGAGAATGGACAGCGCGTGTACTTTACAGCAGATAATGTACGTGCAAGAGCATTGGTTCCACCGGCAACAACTTTAACTGCGTTTTACTCATTGTGCCAAGATGATCTTTTTGCTAAAACTTTGCTTTATTCTGAAGTACCGAAATTATACACGTGGAATGCATCGACTAAAAGGTTTCAACGTCGCAGTTTGGCAGTTGAAGGACATACCAATTTATATTCCAGTGATGCATTGGGTCGTCTGTACACTGTTCATCCGAACAATACAGAATGCTTCTATCTAAGATTGCTGTTGATCAATATACATGGACCAATATCCTTTCAAGTTTTAAGAACAGTCAATGGTCAGCTGTGCGCTACTTATCGCCAAGCTTGCCAAGAACTAAATCTTCTTGAGAATGATGCACATTGGGACACTGCACTAGCTGATGCATCTAATACTGCTCGACCACAGCAAATACGCACGCTATTTGCCATAATATTAACAACCTGCTTCCCATCTAATCCAAAAGATCTTTGGGAAAAATACAAGGACTACATGAGTGAAGATATTCTACATCGTTTGCGCGCTACGAATCAAAATCCGGAGATTCAATTCACACCAAACGTGTATAATGAAGCATTGATTTTGATTGAAGACATATGTTTGACAATCGCTAACAAGGCACTGGGGCAACTGGGAATGCCTGCTTCAAACCGACCTGAAAACAACCTTTTTGATCGTGATTTGCAACGAGAAACACACTATGATTCTGACGAACTGGGGACATTCATTAGGACAAATCTTCCGCAGTTGATTCTAGAACAAAGCATTGCGTATGACAGAATTATGCGTGCAATCACAGAACAAAGCGGTGGACTGTTTTTTATAGATGCGCCCGGTGGTACAGGCAAGACTTTTCTTCTTTCACTAATTTTGGCAACCATACGATCACAAAATAATATTGCACTGGCTATTGCATCATCTGGAATTGCGGCAACTCTTTTGGATGGTGGCCGAACAACGCATTCAGCATGGAAACTGCTGTTGAATTTGCAAAACACTGAGGCACCAACATGCAACATCAGCAAAAACTCTGGAATGGGAAAAGTACTCCAAACGTGTCAAATTATCATATGGGACGAATGTACAATGTCTCACAAGAAAGCATTGGAAGCGCTTGATTGTACACTGCGAGATTTCAGAGGAAACAGACGGATCTTCGGTGGCGCACTCATTTTATTGTCTGGTGATTTTCGACAAACACTTCCCATTATACCACGATCAACACCCGCTGATGAACTTCATGCATGTCTTAAATCATCAGTTCTATGGCGTCATTTACAGAAATTGACTTTGAAAACTAACATGCGTGTACAACTACAACGGGATGCATCAGTTGGAAATTTTGCAAAACTATTAATGGATATTGGAAATGGGCGAATGGAAATTGATGAATCTACACAATGTATCACCCTTCCAGCAAACTTCTGTAAGATCACAGAAAGCATCGACGAATTGGTACAAAAAGTTTTCCCAAACATTGCACAAATCTACAAAAACCATCGGTGGCTCAGTACGCGTGCTATATTAGCAGCCAAAAACATCGATATCAATATCATCAACTTCACCATTCAGCATGGAATACCCAGTGAAACGACAACATATAAGTCCATCGATACTGTGGAGAATCAAGATGAGGTTGTCAACTATCCAACTGAATTCTTGAATTCGCTTGATTTGCCAGGTATGCCACCGCATGTTCTTACATTGAAATTTGGCGTACCCATCATACTTCTTCGAAGCATAAATCCACCACGACTTTGCAACGGAACCAGACTCCCAGTCAAGAAAATGATGAACAATGCTATCGAGGCAACAATTTTGACTGGAAAATTCTAAGGTGAAGACGTCCTGTTGCCACGTATCCCAATGATCCCGACAGATATGCCATTCGAATTCAAACGTTTACAGTTCCCGGTACGACTCGCTTTCGCAATGACTATTAACAAAGCACAAGGACAATCGTTACAAGAATGTGGATTAAATTTGGAGAATCCATGCTTCTCACATGGACAGCTCTATGTGGCTTGCTCACGTGTCGGAAAACCTTCTGATTTATTCGTCTACGCACCAGATGGAAAAACAAGAAATATTGTGTATCCCACAGCACTTCAATAAACATCTAATTGAAACTGAACTTTGTAATCACACAATTTTTTCGAAACGGCTTTGAATGAATTGAATATTTGTGTACTGATTTTCCTTTAAAATTATTTTTCTTAAATTTATTTCAGTTGTTTGCGTAGCAACGCGCGCCGGGTACAGCTAGTTTTAAATAAAACCAAAAAAAAAAATGTTAGTTTTAAAAAATATAGCGCATTATATCAGAACTTGCATGACATTTAATAATATAGACCTTAATAGTGAAAAAAATTTACTGAATAAACTCAAATAACATATTTTTATAGATTTAATT
The DNA here is from genome assembly GCA_019973935.1 of Trichonephila clavipes. NCBI lineage: Eukaryota > Metazoa > Arthropoda > Arachnida > Araneae > Nephilidae > Trichonephila > Trichonephila clavipes. The sequence continues at coordinate 443,527 of BMAU01000115.1, read as the reverse complement.
ATAAAGATTTATTGATTCAGAACATGCTGAGTAAATTTTATAACAAATTGTAGTAATAAAATTTCAATGAATTTGCAGAAACGGGAATTAATAAATATGTATCGTAATCAAATGCAATAACAACGTAATGAAAAGGGAAATAAGTAGAGAACTAGAGTCGAAAGAAAGTAGAATGTTATAGAATTTATTTCATTTAGAAAAATAATATACCTCATGAAAGGTTTATCGTAGATAATAATGGAAGAACGAAAATATAGTCACGGTAGAAAGAGAGGAAGGGGGTTAATTTTTCGATTCAAAATCATTGATGTGTGTGAATTTGATATTCTAATGTACGAAATATATCTAAAAATGTAATTTATACATAGATTCATATTATAAAAATAGAGTAAAAATTTAGTCAACCATACTCAAAAAGAAAAAAGAATTTGATTTTAAACCAGTGTCAAAGATGTTCTTAAGTTAATTGAGCTGGATTTTGCACACCTCGTTACAATGCAATAGGTATGCTTAAAAATGAGTCAGCAACCCTTACAATTGCTTAATAACCTTAATAATAATTTTTATAAGTAGTTATTCAATGAATGTCTATAATCTATAACAAACATTTTAAGGTAAAATTATATAACAATTTAGAAAAGTATCATAAATTTTATATTAATGTAAATAAACCTGATAAATTCATTTATGCTGAAATATTTAGAAATCATAATGCAAAAATTGAAAAAGAAAAGAAAGAACAATAAAAAAGGGAGGGGGGATATTCAAACAATGTCGGATAGATGGTTAGCTTAATCCATAAACTAAAAAAAAATATGTGTTCTTATTAAATTATTGCTTTTTTCAAACACCACTATTTTTTTTTATAATCACTAGAATTTAATCTCTACCACCACTATGCAGAACCCCCATAACATTAAAATGAATCTTTCATATGTAAATATTCAATGAGTGAACAATTATTTTAATGTAAAATTATATAACAATTTAGAAAAGTCGCATACATTTTATATTGTAAATATACCCGATCAAATAGTTTATGATGGAATATTTTGATATCATTATGTAAAACTCAATCCTAAATTAAAAAGAAATAATCTGTAAATAACATCTTTCTTCGAACACCTCTCAACCCCTTCTCTAACCCACATCCAACACAACCTTATCTCCACCACTATGCAGAACCCCCATAACCTTAAAATGAATTTTTCATATTAAATAAATTATTTTAATGTGGAATTATATATCCATTTCGAACAGCTGCGTACATTTCATATAAGTGTTAATAAACTTAATCCATTCCTTAATGCTTATATTATTATGTAAAACTCAATCCTCAAATTAAAAAAAAATATCTTTCCACCCTCTTATCTACCCCTCGCCCACTCCCATCTTATCTCCACCACTATGCAGAATCCCCCGTATCTACCCTGTCCACCCCATTCCCTGTTATCACCCCCACAGCCTTATCTCCACCACCACCACCCGGCAGAACTCCCATTTTTATACTACTCTAATAAAATGAAATTATTAATAATATCAAAACGGTGTATAACACACACAACTTATATGCACTATTCAACACAATAAACAATATTTTATTTCATATGCGTTATAAAACATAAAATTATAAGAATATAGGAATACAAGAATATAAGAGCACTTTTTATTATTTTTGAGTCGGAAAAGTGGACTCACTTCAATATACTAACTTTTAGTATGTATGAAAATTTTCTCAATATTCACTGTAACTTAACAATATCGCATACAATATTTTGAATCTTTCCGTAACCTTCTAAAAATTCATTTCATAGACAAAAATTCTTGATTTTCTCTTACATCACACATTCACTAATATAAACTGTATCACCTTACTTAATTTTGAACACATCTCTCTGAGAAATCTGCGTCATCAACTCACAGATATTCAGGGATGCTGAGAAGAAACAATGAGAGGTGTACATATCAAACTAAACAAGTTTGTCCTCTTAATGTTTCAAGACATATACAAAATTATAATGATTGTATTCTCCCTTATCCACTGTATAATATCCAAAAATAAGCTTCAAGTTATTAAATTAATTTCAATTTTAGATAAGGAAAAATTCGAGAAATAGTGAATCCTGATATATGGCCAGTATATCAAAACACACAGTTTCAAAATAAAAAAAATTAAATGACATGCAATAAGATTACTGCTGAATAAAATAATTAACAAAACAATTGAATTCAATGGAGAAAAAAGAATACAACTTGACTTTACTTTTGTTTCTTATAACAATCAATATCTCTAGTGTTAGTTCTCTCAGTCATTTTTCTAAAAACTTAATTTATATCTTTCACTTTAAAACACCAATTTCTATCATAACTCTTAACTCATTCGACATCTTAAGATAAAATTATGAGAAGTATATTAAAATTTCTCAGAATTTTGTATGACTAAACCTATATACTTTGTTTTCTCAATTAAAATATAAAGAAAATATCTCATTTATAACACAACTATATTATAAAAATTAAATACTATATCATATCATATATTATTCTTTTTCGCAAAGTTCTGTTCAACAAAACTCAGTTACTTCAATGTTACTACAATTGGAAATATATAATCTAACTGACCTCCACTTCACAGCGGCAGAAACACCTGGTGAACGGCAATCCAGATGTTGTCACTTTATTTCACTGGTAAAATTTTATTCATTTATTTTTTCTTTCATGTTGATACTTCACTATTTCACAGTATTACCGTGCAGACTTTCCAGCGAAGATTTTTTTTTTTTTTTTTTTGGCAGTGTTGGTCCTTCCATCATTGTATCATTGGAACTAAATCGCAATGCCATTCGAAGAAGAACATATTTTATTATTATTATTATTCTGGGGGAAGGGATTGGACGCCTTTCATCACTGAGTTGGGGAATTCACGCTTCTCTTTTTGTTTTTTCTTTTTTCGTCATTCGAAAGTTGGTTCTTTCATGGCAAACTTGCTGGTCTCTTCAGCAATGGTAGAAATAACGTTCGGCGGTAAACACTGCATTCTTCTCGGGGTTTAAGGGGACTTGGCACCCTTTGAGCAAACTTCTTTATTTACGTATTTAAAAATTATATTTTAACATTTTATACAATGTTTCTATTCAAGAAAATGTTACAAGATGAAAATTTTCATATATTATTCACACAATTTTAAAAATTTAAATTTTTTGAAGAAAATTGGGAAAATTTTAAAATCCTACTCCTTTTGTAAAAATTAATTTTTTGACCTGAAATTTTTTTATAATATTCTTATGGATGTTCTTAACAACTTTTGGGATCGATTTTAGAATAACTTCATTCGTTTTCGAGAAAAAAAATAAAATGTTGATATACAGGCTAAAAATCAACGAAAAAGCCAACATGTCTTACATTTTATTTATTTTTAAAAAAAGTATTCAGTTTATAGCAAAACGGATCCCTAATTTTATTACATGCTTTATTTTTAACACGCAGGAAAAAAATTGAACTGATTGGTAAATAATTGTCGAAGGAGTAGCATTTTGAATGCACTAAGGTTTCGAAAAACACAAACTGAGAAAAACCACTTTAAAGTTTATAATTCTGAAAAAATAATTATTATAAGCTTAATTAAACTTAAAATACCACCTTAAGATATTACTTATAAGTTTTTCTTTAAAATAATTGCATTTTCATATGTTTTCAGCCCACACATTTTTATAAATGATCAACTTTTAGAGAGTACTAATTGCACAAGAAAACTCAAGAAAAACTTAAAAAAAAATATTTTTTCTGTCACGTCAGAAATTTTAGCTGTTTTTCTTCTTATAATATTAAAGTATTACATTTGTATGAAAAATATATCAGGAATAAGAATTGAAATTATAATATTATTAATATAAAATGCCTTAATTTAAAAATTTTACATGCACACATTTCACAAGGAAGAAAAATTACATTATTGTATTGCCTCGGAAATATTCTGCTTTTAATACTACACATTATTTTTTATAGTTATTATTTCTATTTATAAAATAGATTTTTTTATCATGACGCATTTTTTAGCTTTTTTTTCTAAAAAGGGGGTGTGGCTGAATTGCCTAATTTGTTTTCAAATGAAGTTTTATTCAACTTCTAACTTTCCGACATGCACAAGTGATATATCAATCGAAAGATAATAATGCAAAGAATAAGATTAAATGAAAATAAAAAAACGATAGGTTTGTGATTTTTAGGGTACCAAGTCCCCTTAAGAGCGATGTTCTTCCAGGGAATAATAGTGCGTTTTTTTTCCGTATCATTTTTTATTCCGGCAATCCGACGTCTTCAGCATATTGGCATATGGTGCATTCGGTGTTCCGTCAAATTCTCCATATCAGTTATTATGGTCGCTGGCTTTAGTTTTTATATTAAAATTATTTTATAAAAAAGATTAGTTTTTTACGTTAAGATTTGAAATTTAGTGGCAAATAAGATCCTGCCGGCTTTAATTCTGTCATGATTCTAAAGACAGAATCAGATTAAAGTTAGAAAAGTCAAAAGACGATCTTTATTCTTTCATTGGTACATCTGTTCTGACGCTAAAAGCAGGGAGGAAAAAGCACGCCATGGTGGGGATTTCACGTGAATAACACGTGAAAAACATCTGGTAAGTATCGCGGCTTTGAAGATGATGTTTGCAAGTTAATGCTGACATATGTTGAGTATTAAATCGAACGATCTAGAATTAGACATGTTTATTGGCTAGGCCATATGTTCGGAAGACATAAATGGGCGATTAGTTTGATACTTGAATATGAGAACGGAGAAAGATATAGTCAAGTTTTAGATAGGGAATTTAATTTTTAATCTAATTTAATTATCCTTACATATATATATATATATATATATATATATATATATATATATATATATATATATATATATATATATATATTGCCACACGCATAATTTGCTACAAGTCCCGATAGCCGAGTTGGCAGAGCGTTGGAATGAACTTCCTCAGGTCTCGGGTTCGAATCTCGGCCCCGGCAGATTTATCCAAAGACTGGAATTTTGTTCTCGTTTTTAATGTATTGTTTCTCTAGGTTCTAGATGAATCCAGATCATTCTTTAGAGTGCATACTGGGTATTTCTCGAATATTCCGAAGTGTATAAAAGCAGAGTTCATCGCCAGTTGGGGATGTTCTCAGTCCAGTGTTGTATCGAGCTCCCAGCGTTAGAATAAATCTATAATTGTTTGTTTAATTGAACTGTGTACTTCTTTCGAACTCCGTGACAAGTTTGGTGGAGGCGCGGGGTACAATTACGTCAAACGTGGATAATAGCGACAACCTTCGCAGGAGCCTCCGGTTAAGAGGATTATCCCCCGAATTCGGACTGTTAAAAGAAAATAGTAGGAAGAGGACAAAAATGCCGACCGAGCAAGAAGCCAAGCCCGCTGTAGTAACACCTTCGTTACAGCAATGGAAGAGCCCATCGACCTTCCGTGGAGCGCCTGGGGAAGACCCTCTCAAATGGCTTAAAGAGTACGATCGAGTAGCCAACTTTAACAAGTGGGATGACATGATGTGCCTGGCTAACGTTTATTTCTTTCTTGACGGTACTGCGAGACAGTGGTATGTCAACAACGAAGACGCCTTAGATTCCTGGGAAGCGTTTAAAAATGGACTAAGTGGACTTTTCGGTGATCGTCAAAAATATGGCAGAAGAACAACTCAAATGCCGAGCCCAGCGTTCAGGCGAGAGTACACAGTCCTACATACAAGGTGTATTAGGACTTTGCCAAGAGGTAAATCCTCTGATGAAAGAAGACGAAAAAGTGTCACACCTAATGAAAGGTGTTGCTGAGGATATTTATCAGGCCCTGTTGACGAGAGAAATCAACGACACAGCAAGTTTTATCAAATGGTGCAACTATATCGAAGATATGAAGCAGAAGAGAGTTGGTCGACCGAAATTTGAAAGGCTTCCAAACGTCGTACCGGTTGCATCCCTGACGGATGAGACTAATTTGGTCTCTCTTATTCGCACAATCGTACGAGAAGAAGTCCATCGACTAGTTAACCAGACGCAAGAATCTTTGGACTCCGATCCCCAGTCCTTAGAAGAGATCGTTCAAGACGAAGTTGAAAGGGTTTTGGCCCCAGTGTCAACAAAACCTACAGAAACTAGACCACGACCAACATACGCCGCTGTAACCAGGAAATACAGAGCTCCTGTTCAGAAATTCCCACCTCAACAAAGAAAAACAGATGTGTGGAGAACGGCTGACAACAGACCTGTTTGTTTCCACTGCGGACGTCCTGGACATGTAATGCGCTACTGCCGAGAGAAAAGGCTGTCTTTGACAACTCTCGAAACCGCCGACGGAACTTCGACGACGTTGGCACTGAAGAAGAAATACGCCGACCAAACTCTTCTCGCCGTTTTACGCCAAGTCCCACGAGAGGCCGATCCCCAATACGTCGTTACAGATCCCCGTCGCCATATCGCCGATCCAGTCAGTCGCCAGGCCGTAGGAGCGAGGAAAACTAAAGAGAGCGACCTTCCAAGGAGGTGAGGCCGCGTGTACTGGAAATCCTCCGTCGACCGTCAAGATGACTGGTAACCAACTAGACGTAATAATAGATAAGAAGCCGATACGTGCTCTAGTAGATTCTGGGGCATCGTTTTCTGTCATATCCGATAATTATCGCCGATTTTTAAAGAAAGTTCTGTTTGCTGATGCCAAGAGCGTTATGCTGAAAGTTGCGGATGGAAATTTTGTTCGGCCGATAGGGAAATGTGTTTTACGTGTCCGTATAAACAATCGAGAACTGCCGTTTGAATTTATTGTTTTATCACATTGTAGCCATGACGTCATCCTAGGATGGGACTTTTTAGAGGCGTCTCAAGCCGTTATAGACTGTGGACAAAATGAACTTGTTCTAGAAGACATCTGTCGAGACTCCACAGCGCCTGACGCCTGGAATTTGTATGCCACCAGAGACTATACACTTAAGCCGCATTCTTTAACTAGAATAACAGTATCAGGATATCAAACCCGAGGAGACATAAATGTAGTTCTAGACGGCAGCAAACATTTGCTCTTCGAGAAAAATATTGCTACACCGTCCATGGTATCCACATATCGTAACGGAAAAAGTGATGTCTGGGTTACCAACCTGCAGTTCCGAAACCAAATCATCCCTAGAGGAATGTGCATAGGCCAAGCTGAGCCACTAAATGAAGGGCATCTATGTGTTATTTCCGACACATCGGGTTGCTTGGATGACCAGCAAGAAACTTCGGAGTCACAGATGAATTGTTCGTTAATGATGTCACCCGAGTTAAGTGACGAACAGAGAAACAAGCTATCCGAACTACTCCGGAAATTTTCTGGGCTTTTCACGAAGACCGACAAGTCGACAGCCGCGAAGACGAATGTGAAACACAGGATTTTTACTGGTGATCATGCTCCAATCAACCAACGAGCCTACAGAGTCTCGCCGACTGAAAGACGCATCATTCATGAAGAGGTTCAGAAAATGCTTGATGAAGGTATCGTCCAACCCTCTGAAAGTCCTTGGTCATCACCCGTTGTGCTCGTAAGAAAAAAAGACGGTAGTTGGCGTTTTTGCGTCGATTATCGCAAGCTGAATAGCGTCACGAAAAAAGACGTTTATCCTCTGCCTCGTATTGACGATACGCTCGACTGTCTGAAAGGTGCCAAGTTCTTTTCTTCCATGGATCTCCGATCTGGTTATTGGCAAATAGAAATAGACGAAGCGGATCGTGAAAAGACGGCATTTATTACCCCGAAGGCTTATACGAGTTTAAAGTCATGCCGTTTGGTCTCTGTAATGCACCTGCGACCTTCGAGAGAATGATGGACAATTTGCTACGCCATTTTAAATGGACTATGTGTCTTTGTTACCTAGATGACATAATAGTGTTCTCAGAAACTTTTGAAGACCATCTTATACGATTAAGACTTGTTCTAAAATGTCTTCAGGAAGCTGGTCTTAAATTAAATTTAAAGAAGTGTCTTTTGCTGCCCAAGAAGTAAAGATTCTAGGCCATCTTGTATCTAGTAATGGCGTTCGTCCCGATCCCGACAAAATAAAAGCCGTAAGAAATTTTCCCACTCCAAAGAATATACATGACATACGAAGTTTTCTTGGCCTTTGTTCATACTTTAGAAGATTTATTAAAGGTTTCTGTTATCTCGCCGAACCTTTGCATTCGTTGCTGAAAAGTGGCGTGGAGTTTCATTGGGGTCCTGAAGAGGTGGAAGCATTTAACAGTCTTAAGAAAGCACTTACTTCGGATCCAGTATTGGGGATGTACGACGAAAGAGCTTCTACAGAAATCCATACCGATGCAAGCGGGTACGGTATCGGAGCTGTCTAGTACAAATTCAGAATAATGTCGAGAAAGTTATAGCATACGCTTCTAGAACTCTGACAAAAGCCGAAAAGAATTATTCCACCACAGAAAGGGAATGTCTTGCCATCGTATGGGCTACCAACAAATTCCGGCCGTACATATTCGGAAAACACTTTACTGTTGTAACTGACCATCATTCCTTGTGCTGGCTCATGAATTTAAAGGATCCTTCAGGAAGGCTTGCCAGATGGGCCCTCCGACTTCAAGAGCATGATTTTGACGTAAAATATAAAACCGGTAAGAAGCATAGTGACGCCGACGCTCTTTCGAGAAATCCAGTGGAAGAGGAAACGGAAACACCAGACAAATTTTTAGCAGTCACGACGAGTATGAACCTTGCGATGGAACAGAAAAAGATCAAGACCTTGCGAAATTAAAACTTTTGAGCAACTCATCCAAAAACGAAGAATTCAGATTCATCGACGGTATCCTTTGCAGGAAGAATTTTGATCCAGATGGAAAGTTGTGGTTACCAGTCATTCCTAAACATCTACGAGCAGACATACTAAGGCACTTTCATGACGCCCCACCGCAGGACACCTTGGTTTTGCGAAAACTTATGACAGGATTCGCAAGAGATTTTACTGGCCGGGAATGTACCGAAATGTCGTTCGGTATGTCATGCATTGTCGGGAGTGCCAAAGGAGAAAATCCGTTCCTCAACGACCACCTGGACGTTTAGTTCCCATCCCTCCAGCTATAGCTCCTTTCCATCGCATTGGAATTGATCTCCTTGGGAGATTTCCAAAGTCTGCTCATGGAAACAAATGGATAATAGTCTGCACGGATTACTCAACACGATATGCAATAACAAAAGCCTTGCCGACAGCCGAAGTCGCCGAAATAGCGAAGTTCTTACTTGAAGAAATTGTCCTCAGGCATGGAGCTCCTCGAGTAATTATCACAGATCGTGGAGCCGTCTTTCGATCCAGACTTGTTTCCTCTCTCGTCGACTTGTGTAACATTGATCATCGTTTCACAACGGCGTATCATCCCCAAACAAATGGACTGACGGAGCGCTTCAATAAGACCTTGGCCGACATGTTGTCAATGTATGTGGATGTAGAGCAGAAAAATTGGGATGAAATTCTACCATTTGTAACCTTCGCTTATAATACCGCTAAACAAGAGACCACAGGTTTTACGCCGTTCTATTTACTTCATGGTCGTGAAGCGGAAACGACACTAGATACAATGCTACCATTCTGTCCTAACGATTTTGATGACAATAACATCACCAAGATAGCAGCCAGAGCCGAAGAATCACGACAGCTAGCCCGAGTGCACACTCTGAGAGCTCAAGACAAAGATCGTCGACGTTACGATTCCAAACACCAAATGGTATCCTACGCTCCCGGAGATCTCGTATGGGTTTATACTCCAGTGAGAAAAGTCGGTCTCTCCGAAAAACTCTTAAGAAGGTATTTCGGACCGTATCAGGTGCTACGCCGTTTATCAGCCGTGACTTACGAAGTACAAGATTTTGATCCTGCTTCACGAAAAAGAAAACTAAGAGAAGTTGTCCATGTACTGCGTATGAAACCGTACCATGATCCCGCCGAGCAAATCGAAACCGAGGATATTCCTCCCAAAGAATCATACAAAGGACCCATCACTCTTTCCAGAATAAATACCCTTGAACAAAATGACAGCGGGGCGCTGTCTTCTTTTCGAGGGGAGCAATGCCACACGCATAATTTGCTACAAGTCCCGATAGCCGAGTTGGCAGAGCGTTGGAATGAACTTCCTCAGGTCTCGGGTTCGAATCTCGGCCCCGGCAGATTTATCCAAAGACTGGAATTTTGTTCTCGTTTTTAATGTATTGTTTCTCTAGGTTCTAGATGAATCCAGATCATTCTTTAGAGTGCATACTGGGTATTTCTCGAATATTCCGAAGTGTATAAAAGCAGAGTTCATCGCCAGTTGGGGATGTTCTCAGTCCAGTGTTGTATCGAGCTCCCAGCGTTAGAATAAATCTATAATTGTTTGTTTAATTGAACTGTGTACTTCTTTCGAACTCCGTGACAATATATATATATATAAATAAAAGTACGGTTGATAGAGTACCAATAATTTTAACGCAATTTTATATTTCGTTCTCGTAAACTTTACTCCTTTTAAAACATGTATTGACAAAATACTCTCCTTTTGTATCTTTATAAAATTTTAAAAATATAATGGTTATCTTACCCAACATTTTAAATCAGGGGTGGCAACTGTGTAGCTAAGACGTGCCAAACCAATCTGTCAGTATCATTCAGCGTGCCACATAGTAGGAAATTTTTGAAATCCTTCGATTCTTACGGTAATATTTACAGATTTAAAGAATAGAGGTAAATAATTTAGATTTACAGTTTTATTTTATATTAATTATGGATCAATAAAATACATTTATTAACATAAAAATAAACAATATAAAATGTTACTATTTCTTCAACAAAGATAAAAAAAATTAAAAATGTATTTTTCAACATATTTACTTAAATAAGAAATAGACAAAGTGAAATATAAATGATTCCCTTCATTATAGTTAAATAAAAATTGTAATGCGAATTAACTCTTTCACGACTCTTCTTTCATATCGCAAAACCAGGGGTATAATGCATGACACGATTCTGAGCATTCAGTTGTTTAACAATTTCTTTGCGGAGTCGAAATATTTTTCATATTAGGAAAGATTTTTTACTTTGATATGCCGAATCACATAAGTGGAAAGCAGAGTACATGCAATTTTCTTTTTCAACAATTAAATCTAGCAATAACACTCAATTATTTACAAAATAGCTGTAAATTTATCCTTAGAATTATCTTTCAGATTATTTTGTAGTTCCATAAATGTCCATAACTCAAAAGATGTTTGTCAAATAAGGTCTATTATCAACTTCCATCCACTCAAGAATTGACAAATTTGTTGAGTAGTGCTGAGTGCCACTAAGAATTGTACCACGTGCCACAGGTCCATAGATTGCCGACACGTTTTAAATGTTCTTATTAACTAACCATCTCCTATTCAAACACAATTTATATGATAAAAGGGTTTTCATTCATTTTGTAGGGAATTGTATTAGATTCAACCATAAGTAATTTTGTGTTTCAAATAAATTACGTTGTTTCGGGATCCCCTTAGAGCAAAATGAAAGGAATTTGACATAATTATAGTAAGTTTCTCTAAAAGGGGAAACGTTCACTTTCAAAATACACTGCGTAAAGTGGTTTTAGGTGTACGAAGTTATATTCACTATTATTCCTAAAATAAATTTTGATATTTTGGTTTTTCGTTAAGTTTTGAAGTTATTTCTTCAAATATACTTCTCCATTACATTTCTTTCAAACTTGCTATTTTCTTTTGCGGCCACGGTAGCCTGATGGTCGTGGTTATGAACTCGTGTCCAGTGTTCGAGCCCTGGTACCACAAAAGTTTAGCGTTGAAGAGGAGCTGATGCACGTTAAACACGTCGACGTCAAAAGTCCTCACGTTGGTGTGATGTGGAAGTTTGGAAGGGGAGTTATCAGCTCAGGTATCGTCCTCGTCACTTAACCGCGGTTCAAAATTACGTAGTCGCTCGTCAGTAGCCACCGTGTTGACTTAGAATGCAATATAAACCCTTGACGTATGCACTTGAGTTAATTCGAGTACGCTAAACAGTTCCAAATATGCACATTAGATATAATTCAAACGAGGTCGCATTTTATGCTGCTTTAATTTTCTCACTCAAATATCAGCGAGCGCCGTCTGCACTCGAGATATTTGACTGTTGTTTCTTATATTTACGATTTAGTCGTTAAACATCAAAAACTCGTTTTCAATGTAAAGACTGTAATGTTGGACTGTGTGCAGTGCCGTGTTTCGAAAAATATCACACTGTGACATTTCTGTAAACGACATGTATGTGTCTTTCTCATACTTCTTTGATATTTTTTGCTATTTATACCTGTTAAAATTATTTTTTATAAAAGGTTTTTTGTAACTAATTGTAAATTGAATAAAACCTTTTCTTACAATTATATGTATTTGAGGATGAAATCTGATTTACTTTATTCAGGAAATTTTTAGTAAATTTCATTTTCTTAGCCAACTTATTTCTTTTAAAACATGCATATTTGTGTATTATATAATTAAATTTCTAACTATCTAAAATTATGTCTGGCTTTTTTCTTCATTAAAATCTTTCAGCATTTTAGAAATTATCTTGCCATTATTCATTATGTACTTAATAAGGAAAAATATATCTAAATATAAATAATTTCTGGCCTAATAAACATATAATTGTTTTTAGCTACAGTTTGGAAAATGCATTGAAATTTGTATCGGGACAGGATTTTAACATATTATGAATGTGTTTTTGATTGCCACTATGTTATATATTTATCTTTCATTCTTTTTACAGTATGAGTAGAAGTCGTAAACAGTTTTGTCACAGTAAAATTAATTTTTGTTTCATATTCAAATTATACTATTATATTGATTCTGAAAATAATAGGTTAGTTTGACAAGCCATTATTTCACAATTTTAAAGCATTGAACAGTTTTGAAATTTTTAAAACTTTTCTAAAATGTTAAATTATTAAAAATATTTAATTATTGTAAGTGATTAATATTTCTTAGATTATTGGAAACAAAAAGTATAAAATTTAAAATATATCTCTTTGTTGAATTTTAATAATTATTTTTATGGCTAAACCTGGAAAAAACCCAATTTTTTTAAAATATTAACATTAAAGATATTTTTTAAAAATAACTAGAGCTCTCAGACCTAAATCCATATGAACTGTTATAGAACATATGTAAGGGAACATTTACAAGATATTTCAAGACTCTATCTTGAACAGGAAAAACGCCTTAGGGATTAGAAAACATTCTCATCTTCAAAGTTAAAAATCTGAGAAAAACATATTTAAAATTTGTAATGGCATAAAAAAAAATTCCATTGCCTGCAAAGCTTTAATTTTTCAATCTGTTACTATCCAACTTATGCTCTACATGAAAATTCTACTTGAAATAAATATGACTGAAATATCTTTTTTAATTCAAAATATTCTAAGACATAACATTGATAACAACTGTTAATTTGATCAATTATTCACTTTTATCAGAACCTTATATATTCACAAGAGTTTTAAATGCAAAATATTTATATAGAAATTAGTAGTTATACAAACGTAATCCAGAAATCACCAAGTTTGTAAACAATATCTATTTTTTCTCAGTTCCCCATCGTGGCAGTTAAGCAAGTTTAAGTTTTTGTTGCATGACTTTAAAATACTGCAGTGTAGTACTACAATAGATTTATTATAATGTAGTTTGTGGTACATCAGGGAAATATTTAGTTCAGTCTGCAACATTTGTATTCTGTAGTCTAATTGTAATATTACCTGAAAAGCTGCATTTTAGATTTACCATTTTCAGTCATATTCCATCCCTTTCAAGTATTATTTATCACAGTAGCCTGCGTACATTTTGGTCATGGCATTTTTCAAAAGGAAAAAAAAAAATAATGAAAACAAAGTAAAGAGCTTTTAAATTATATAAACTATGTGTCAAAAAATATATTGGTCTTTAAATCAATCTTAATTAAGTAAATGTGAGAAAACTCAAAAACTTAAAAACATGAGCAAACAGAAATGATTTTAGAAACTAAAATTGTAGTTAATTGCCGTTTCACACGAAATATTGGATTGTGTTAAAAAATATTTTTAATTAATTCAATCTAGGAATGCAAAAATGCTTTAAAATGAAACCGAATTTAAAATCAAAACTCAGAAAATTAAAATTTCTTAAAACCTAATTGGTTTTAGATCAGAAATTGAGCAAGTTTTCCAAATATATGAAATATATATTTGCAATAAATTGGGTGAACTCTCTGTTGGTCGTGAAGTGTAGAAAATGTCCATTTCACAATCCTCGCCCTAGGCCACAGCTGTGAATGAGAAACCTCCCGTTTCGAAGAACACAGAGACCGAAAAGCAATAAAATCCTTCCCTGCAAAACCAATCAGGACCTCCTGCGGCGTTAACAGGGGAAAGCACTAAATAGCCATTCGTTTTTGAAGCAGTTCGCGAAATTTATCGGAGCCTTTTTGGAGTAGCTAGCTTAAAAAAATGAGATCGCTTTCGAAGTGAAATTCAATTAGCGGGTCATCCAGTCAGAGGGTTAATTTTATTGGAGCTCCAAAACGCGGTATATAATTATCAAAAAAATATCTGCTATAACTCGAGCTGAGGCTTTTTTAAGGGGTATGATTTCAGCCCACTTGCTGAAATGATCCGTAATTACTAATAGATATCGGTTGCGTCTTACTCTCGACACGGGATACGTACCTAACAAATCTAACGTAACTATTTCATTTGGATAATTTGATACAATTGGTATTAACCGACCAGCTGGTAACGCGTTTTTATAATTATTAATTTGGCACATATGGCATGTAGAGACATATTGATCAATAAATTTTCTCATATACGGGAAATAACAAACATCCCTTATTTTATGATAAGTTTTAAAACGTCCGAAATGACCTGCTAATGGCTTGTCATGAAATTCTCTCATAATTTAATTCCTTAAAGATTTTGGGGAATGTATACTCGCATTTCTCCTAATGACGTTGCATATTTCGCATAAAATAACAAGCCTTCTACTAGCCTAAAATCGCGAGACCAATTCTCACATATTGTCGCATTAACCGAGCTATCTTCTGGGTTTTCTAGATATCTATAGATATGACCTAATTCTGGGTCTGTTTTTTGTTCTTCTATTAACTGATCTCGTGACGAAAGTACCAAATCTCTGATTATTGCACAATTAACTTTTTCTCCTATTATACTTTCAATAGGGTTTCTCGACAAAACGTTAGCTATTGTATTCTGAGTTCCAGGCCTATGCTCCCATTCTATATTAGAATCTGCTAATTTTAATGCCCATCTGATCATTCTATTTGACAAATTTTTACCAGTCGTTAAATGTGTTAACGCATGTGATCTGTAATAACTTTAATCGGCAAAGAACCTAAATATGTTCTGAATTTATTTAGAGCCCAAACCACTGCTAAACATTCTCTCTCTCTGTCACCGTGTAATTCCTCTCCGCAGCACTAAGCGTACGAGAAGCAAATACTACTGGTCTCTGCTCTTGGTTTAGAACCGCTCCTACCCCTATTGAGCTTGCTTCCGTAAATAATTCAAAAGGTTTTTTGAAATCTGGGAATTTCAAAACTGACGCTTTTGTTATAGCCGCCTTGACCGCGTCGAATGCTTTCTGCGCCTCAATCGACAAAATAAATCTCTTTAATTTTCACTTAAGATTATAAAGCGGTTCGCAAATATCGGCATAATTTTTAATAAATTTTGCGTACCATTGGGACATTCTTAAAAATTTCGACACCTCTTTGGAGTTATGCGGAGGTTTCATTTCAACTATAGCTTGAACTTTTGTTTCATGAGTTTTAATTTCTTCCTTATTAATAATTAAACCCAAATATTTTAACTCTTCACAACCAAATTTACACTTCTCTTTATTTAACGTTAACCCCACCTCATGTAATAATTGAAAAACTTCTTTTCAAATGTTTAACATGTTGAGTGAATGATGGAGATGATATGATAACTTCATCCATGTAAACACTCACAAACTTGCCTATCACGGGTTTGAGAATTATATCTATAGCTTTCTGAAAATTAGGAGCCGCCTCTGATAAGCCAAAGGGCATTCTACGAAATGCATAGGTACCATTTTTCGTGACAAATGCGGTTTTAACTATATCACTTGGGTTCACAGCCATCTGAAAATATCCCGACCGAAGGTCCAGGACAGACATTATGCCTGTGTGGGGTATGTTCATTATTAAATCGTCTATTAATGGTAAAGGATACCTAGGGTATTTCATGATCGCATTTAGTTTCCGATAATCAACAGCAAATCTATATGCTTCCGGATTATCCGGTGGTAACCCATTATTCTTTCTACATGACACCACTGGCGACGCGTACGGGGATTGAATGGGAATTATAGTTCCCTCTTTCAACATTTTGTCAACGTGATAATCGAGAATCTCTTGTTTAAGCCTATCATATCTGTACGGACGAGAAACAACTGGTGGATCATCTCCCGTGTCAATCTCATGATATAAAACATGCGTAAGCCCTGGTTTATCTGAAAACATTCCTTGAAAACTATTAAACAAATCTTGTAATTCTCGTTTCTGTTTTTCTTCTAGTTTTGTCTTAGAAAGATCTATTTCTACTTTTTCTATTTCAACCGTTTTAACCACTTTATTAATCTGCGAATCTGGAATCGCCAAAGATTTTCGATCAAAGTCCAAAATGATCTTTGATCTACCTATGAAGTCTATCCCGAGAATACATGGGTATTCTAAATCTGCCAACACATGGAACAACCAAGGCTTTTCGAAATCCCGTATTCGAATATTTAATTCCACAACTCCCATATTTCTACATTTAGCTCCTTGCGCCGTGATCACTTGAGTACTCGATTTCTTTACTTGTTTATAAAAAAAATATTTTTGGTATGTCTCTTCCGATATAAATGACTTCTCCGCTCCAGTGTCCCATAACGCTTTCGTAAAAGTTTCGTCTAATAAAATAGGAACATACGGACGTTCTACCGGAGACATACATATTGCTGAAAGTTTAATTGGTGACTGATTTATCGACTGCGTCTGATCACCTTTAATATCATTCACTTTCAAAAAAATTAAACGTCCCATTTGTTTTCTACTGCCACGACTAAAATTTTCACTCGAACCCCTATTTCTTTGGTCCCCTCTACTAAAATCGTCATTTTGACCTCGATTTCTAAATTGATATCCCCTATCGTTAAATCTGCGATCACCGTTTTGAAACCTATTCCTGCTCTCGAACCACTGATTTCCTTGACGGTTGTTCTTATTGCTACCCCTATAATCATTTCTACCATTATTTGGTCTATGTACTACTTCAGAATTTCTCCAATTTCCTCGATTATTACCAACATTAGGCATCCTACGCTCATTCCGAGCTCGTCCTTCCACGTTATTACTATTTCTCGAACCCAATGTTGCCTTGCACGAATATCTTTCCTCAAATTTAGCTAATACTTCTAACAATTGGATCGCGGTTTGTGGGTTACGAACCTCTACATAGTCTTGGACTTGCGGCTCAAGCCTAACGAAAATATGATCTACAAGGGCTTTCTCAGACATCCCCAGTTATAACTTCTTATGTGTTTTAAGCAAATCGTAAACAAAATCTGTCGGCTCCTGGTTCTGTCTTTGCTGAGACGCGTAAAACTGGTTCTCCAACTCCTTTTTATTTTGGATGGCAGGGAATGCTTTCGACAATGCTGCTTTCAGCTGTGCGAAGTCCGTGGTGGTACTTTGCACTAACGTCGATCCGAATATTTGGTACCAATCCAGGGCTCTATCCATGAGATGACCTTTTAAATACGCACACGATAAGTCACTGGGTATTTCAAGTAATTTAATTTGGTTTGTCTATAGCCTCTAAAAATTCGGTGACGTTCTCCGACCCAGAAAAATATACTTCTGGACAAACATTAAATCCTGTCGCGTTTCTCATCTCGGGGTCATATAGATTAAACCTAGTTGGGCGCCATTGTGATGTACCTCCCCTTGGAAATACATCCCTCGAAGCATCAGAGTGAGCTAGAGGTATAGGGTTATCGTAAGAACTAGAATCAAACATTATCTTAATATGACTTTATTAAGATATTCAACTTAAACTTTGAACAAATATATAAATTAAAGAATGAGAGAATATACGATGACACAATGCGCAACACACAATATAATACAGACCTATATCAATAATTGAACCGCCTAATCTTCAAATATAATTATAGTAAGTAATCAATCCTACCTTATATTATTCTGTAATAAACTTGTCTTTATCTACAGTGGTACGCAGCTGTACATTTAACTTCTAATTGATCACCAATATGTTTATCCACGACACGTAGAACTTGAATCTTTGAACAACGAACTTCAATAATCATCCAATACCACAACGCACTTTAATTGTCGAACATTCCTTTACACTACCATTACATTGCCATCATTGCCCTTACTCTTACTCTAAGATCCTATATTTATCCTATATTATTTGCATCTCTTCACTTCTCGTCTCTTGGATTTGGTTGGAAAAGAGTTGCCATTAATTCTGGCCCAAAGAACCCAAAGGACTTGTTAAAGAAAAGACGCGTAAGTCGTCACAAGCTTTTTATAATTATTACTTAGAATTTATATTGCTATGTCTTATGCGTTGTTTACATCCCCTTCATTCAAAATTCAAACCTATAGCAAACCAATTTCCTTGATTAGGTTTTCACACCTATCTCTTTGTAATAAAAATAACAAAATTTTTGTAGCATTTTTTTATTCATGTTTTTCTAAGGTTTTTGTAACATAGATTCAATTGAAATCAGAAATAATGTTGGGTATATTTTTAAATATGTTTTCTATTTGCACAATAACAATATCAGTGAGTGTGGAATTGGTGGCGTAAGAGCCAGTTTTAGCTAAACACAACAACAGTATGAATTACAGTGTTAAAAAATAACATCTAAATTCCCACAAACCGGGGTTTCTGTAGTTTAATCTTCTGCTATTTCGGAATACAGTAGAATCCCAAAAACTCGACCTAATGTGGACAGACAAGTGAGTTCGTAAAAATATCGGGTTATCGAGAATGGAATTAAAAAAGAATAAACACAAGTGTGTTTCCTCAGAAAATATTGAACTGCACTTGAATGTATAGTTTGCTTGAGAATACAAAGGAAAATAAACAGCCCAAAAACACTAATCAAAAATACAAAACAAAATAAATTACATTTTTAATGAAGATATAGAGCATTTACTACATGAACATTTGGAAATATACATAGCACGGGTTTGCATGAGGAGTTTCTTTGGCCTGCAAGTGTGGCCGAGTTATCCGGACTGCCCGGTTACATAGTGCCGAGTTTACGGGACTCTCTACTGTATAACCTTTTTCTTTTTCAAATTCGTTTTTAAGAAAAATGATCTGAAATCCTTGAATGACGTGCTCGCACGCTTGCTTCGTCTAAAAATATGCTGAATTTTGTTCATAAATTTTAGATATCAGTTTTTATTTTGTCGATTAAATTAAAAGAATAATTGTTTTTTCTTCAAATAATTTATTAATTAAGTAAATTTTGGACAATATTGCAAACAATATCATTAAATATAAAGTAAATGGTACTCCTTGTATTGAATCCATTAAACTTTTATCTTCGAATACCACTGTATTATCGTTACATACAATTAGAAATTTTTCCACTTTAAGTGTGGAATTTCAGGAGTTCCTCAAGTCAAACCACTAAAACTGAACACTCCCATCATCAAGAATTAGTTTAAAGATTATTGCAATTCAAAGATCAACAATAATAATGTTTAAGATGATATGTTCTTATCTTTATATTGACAATTTTAGGAATATTGCTAAGGTTACATGTGCACAAGAATACATTATTTTACAAAGGGAGGACAAGACCAAGGAAATTCATTGGGGGTCGAGAGTTGGTGTAATAGTAGTACTCCTTTAGGATGTTCAACCTTCATTGTAATTCTGCCGAATGGCCAGTCAATTCAGAGAAAATAGCCTTCGAAATTCGTACTTAGCTTTTATACAATTAAGTGTTATTTTTTTCCCGAGACGGAATGGCACGCTCAGTAGGACGCCAGCTTCGTACGCCTGCGGCTAGGGTTCGAATCACGCGAAGA
Source organism: Trichonephila clavipes (assembly GCA_019973935.1). NCBI lineage: Eukaryota > Metazoa > Arthropoda > Arachnida > Araneae > Nephilidae > Trichonephila > Trichonephila clavipes. Next base: position 423,353 of record BMAU01000115.1, on the reverse strand, counting down.
ACTTTTTATTTTCAATTCGTTAAATTATTTTTTAAATTAAATAAATTTATTTAAGAGAGATTTAAATTAAATATTAAATTATACTTTATGTAATTATTTTGTATTTTATAAAGTAAAAAGATTACTTTAATTATATAAATATTTATATTTTATATATTTTATAAACATATTTTTATTTTAATAAATATTATTTATAATAAAATATATAATAAGTATTAAATGATATTTTATATAAAATTTAGTTACAAATAGTTTTATTACGTTAAATACAATATACTATGAGTAAAATATTATATATAATATAAAATAATTTTTAAACTATATTATATATTATTGTTTTTAATTTATTATTTTACAATTAATGTAATAAATATAATGCCTTTTTTATATACTATTAATTTAATTATTTTATAATTATCTAAAATATTTAGTAAGTCATTTTTAAATAAATTTAATTTAATTAAATGCATTTAAATAATTGTAATGGTAAATTAATAATTAATTATAATTATTAAGTAATTAATTATAATTATTAATTAATTATAGATAATAATTAATCATTTTTAATTAATAATAATTTTGAATAATATTCATTGTTAATAATTTAAATAATAAATTTATTTAATTATTTCTTTTACTTTATAAGATACAAAATAATTACATAAAATATTATTTAATATTTAATTCAGCTTTCGTAAATAAATTTATTTAATTTAAAAATAATTTAACGAATTGAAAAGAAAAAGTTTTTCGCGTGATTCGAGCCCTAGCCGCCGGCGAACGAAGCAGGCGTTCAACCGAGCGTGCCATTCCCTCACGGGAGAAAAATAATACTCAATTGTATAAAAGCTAAGTGCGAATTTTGAAGGCTATTTTCTCCGAATTGACTGGCCATTCGGCGGAATTACATTGAGGGTTGAACACTCTATAGGAGGATATTTACACCAACTCTCGACCACAAATGAATTTTCTTAGTCGTGCCCTCCCCTTACTAGTTTTTTATCATGTTGGGGACCCCCTCAATCATGAGGCCTCGGTGCATAGCATCCGTATGTCAGATAGCCGGCCCTGCGGCTCCACTATATTTTTTGAGGAGGGTTAAACACGGTAAAGATAGTGTTTCCAAAAATTAAAAATTATTTTTAATGAGTGTTAACGTTATAAATAATTTTAAGCAAGCTGCAATCTAGCTTCAAACACTAAAAAGTGTAGCTTTTACACCCTCGGAAGTGTTTGATCTAAAAAATATGCTAATAGCATAGGTCACTTTACATGCATTAACAAAAGCATGCAGTTGTGAGCTACCGTTAATTTCAAAATAACGAGGAGTTTCCACATCTGACAGTATCTTTATTTTATCCCACCATTTAAAAAAGGGTTTCACTATTTCATCCGGCAAGGCTGAGTCCGATGATAATTTTAATTTCCATGTGTTTTGCTACAATATTTTAGGTGTTAGACTAGAACACATCATATCTATTGGATCAAACATTTTTTGGATATTTGCTGAAACAAGTCTTTTAGTTATTTTAGTTTCATCTGATAAATTTTCAAAATCAATTTCTTCAGAGTGTCTTTATCAAGATCCCAAATCATCCCTAATAATTTCATTGTACCTGTACTTTTGGATACGTGCTTACTTTCTACATTACTTTCCCAATAATGCAAATTAAAACATCCACGGGATAAAATTTCCCTAGACCTTAAAACAAATGAACTAAATTCATGATGGTCACATGATAACGGCAATCACGTGTTTCCTATTGATTAAAAATTGACATACTAGTTGTTCAACTTGTAAAGTTTAGATAATATTTAAAATTTGATGATTGGGTAAAGAGTTCACGTGTGTTAAAGTTCTTCAAAAAGTTTCCAAAATTATACGAATACTTTTAAATTAAGTGCATTCTGTTTAACTATGTGCATTATATTATATCGTTGACAAATATGTACTTTCTAAAAGAAAGTTTTTTCAAAAAGCAAAAGTTGGTAGCAGTGAAGTACGTGAACTAATTGGCTGGAACCGCGTGATTATATTTATGGTATAATTATGACGTCGCATTAATTTATGAACTGTTAGGCCGAAAACACGAGGCTCAGTTATCATGTGAATATGACGTTACATGAATTTAGTCCATTATTCTTGTTGTGCAATATTATTCACCTCTGTAACGCAATTATCTACATAAAACCAAATTTTTAACTTACAGCCTAGTTGAGAATCATGTGCTGGCCCATTTTCGAGCGCGCAAGCACTGCAGCTAATAATAAAGGACTCGACGATACGCCAAAAACCACTCGACAGTGACGGTAAAAAATTTCCTCACCCTTTTCAGGGTAAAAGAATCCTTAAAAAATTTCTATGCTTTGGGCAGTGTTTCTCAAACTGTGGGGTGCCCCCCCTGGGGGGCGCGAGCATATCAAAAATAAAAGATTTTAAAAAAAATTCCAGAATGAAGTAAAACAAAATACTTTCTGACATAATAAAAAATATACACATTTACACGTAAATAATATATATATATATATATATATATATATATATATATATATATATATATATATATATATATATATATATATTATCTGCGATTTTACATCATCAAAAATAAAAGCTTCTACTTCAAAACCTCATTTTTTAGCTATCTTTGATACTATAACCAAATAAAAAACGTTTTATTCGATTTGCTGTAATCCCATGATGAGAGATTTTTTTATTACGTTTTCTTTTCAAAGCGAAAATGCAACTCTTTCAGAGGAAAGACAAAACCCAGAACCATAATCAAAAAAAATTTTAGGAAGATAAAAAATTCAGCACTGTTATATATTATTGCCATCAGCTGTAGGCAGCAGAATGTATTTGCTGCGGTTTGACCTTCGAGCTTACTTGTACGGTTAGTTACGTCCCTGCTCTTAAGTATTTGTTTCATTTAGGGAAGTTTGAAGGATTACTAAGCCAAGCATAATGAAAAACGTTTTACATCATTTTTTAGAACATCTATATTGTAATAAATACACTTTTAATCCGGGAGCGGTCACGCCGAGCACAGAGTGCACGAAATCGGTAATTCTGGCTAAACTGTTTAATTGTTACCAATGGCCCAAACACTATCCTCCTGTTTGACAATCTTAACGTGAACTAAAATATATTTGTCACATATCTCTCTCTTTTTTGGGAGTGACAGACGTTTTTTTACGATCTTAAGGTACTTGTTTTGTCTGAGTTCCCGGTGTGATAACTTTTTTTCCGAAATATTTTCTGTGTCCTTGAAAGTAGGTGAGTATATTTTCTCTTAATTAAATTATTCACTGGAATTACGATTTTATTGCGTACTATAAAAATAAATATAAAAAAAGGATTGGGGTGACTCAATAACCCCGTTCGACCATTAGTATCGAGTGCGCGCCTGCTCCAGGCTTAAAACATGTTGAAGCCTTTTCGCTTTAAATATTAAAAATAATACAATTTTTCTTCATCAGAATTTTTTTATTGTTCATTATTCAACAGCAATTCTAAATGCTGATTCTTTGAGGCTTAAAATTACAGTTTGCTTAAAACTAATTATAATTTGAGCAATCACTTGAAAAAAATCATTTTACATTTTTGTAAACATTGTCGCACACTTTGCTTTACTCTCCTTACAATTAAGCGATTATATCAATAATCTTTTATTTTATTATAAATGAACTTGTGCAAAGAACGGGTACTTCACTCGGTATACTTTGAATGTATTAGTGCTACACAGAGTATTTTATAACTAATTAATTAATACTAAATTAAGAACAAGTTTAATAAGTATTAGCGACTTCCATGGGCTTGTCTTACAGAGCAAAGTTTTTCAAAGGAATGCTTTTATGATTAGAAATTGACCCTCTGAGTTCTTTTTCTACATTTAGCTGATATCTATATTTTGTCTTCTAAGTAGCCACCGCAGTTTGCAATATGTTCCAATTTAAAAATTAGAGAAAGGAAAAATAACATTATAATTATCCTATTACTTAATTTTTTTTTTTTTTTTTTTTTTTTTGCTTAAAAGTAACATATACAAAATTTAATACTTATGTCATGAATTTGTACGGTTTATAATAAAGATTGTTGCTTTAGCGTTAAAATGCATTATTATTGCATTCAGTACATTATTAATGTATAAGGGGGGTGATAAAAATTGTGATTGAAAAGGGGAGCGCCAGTATTGAAAGTTTGAGAAGCACTGGTTTATAGGGGCAATTTCTAGCTGAAGGAATGCTTTCTCAATATCAGCAGAAAGTTCGATCGGATAGCTACGAAAAATGTCTAAAATAGCTGGTATTTTCTCAATTAAATTTGGACCTTTATACAATAAGTCTTTTAGCGAACTCTGATCAGTTTCACGAGCCGACTTGTCAAAAACTGGCCGTATTTTAGTTGTAATGCTATCGTTTTTCACAATTGGTCTATGCGGTAAAAAACAAGGATCTTTTTGCTTTTGCCTTCAATTTTTTCGAAAATTTCTATTTCTTCCCATTCTTTAAAAAGCTCTTTGTAATCATCTAGAAGCCCATTCCGTTGGACTCGTTCGCACATCATTTTATGCCGCTTCCACGTCAGTTTTTTGTTGGAAGACAAATTTATTGCTTCAGATTTAAAAGGCAAACAATCTACCATCCGGCAGAATTTTCGTACTGTTTTTAAATTCTTCAATCACCTTTAAATGTTTATTTTTTTCATTTAATTTTTGAATTGGGTCGAAAATTCCAATGCTCTCGAGATTCCACAATTCATTATAACAGACAATCCTTTAGCAAATAAAGAAACATTTAAAATAGTTCCCACTTTTTCATTACATTTACCAAATACTTCCTGCTTTCCAGTCAAGACAAAAACCTAAGCGAGTTTTTAATAAGAACACAAACAGGATTCCAATTCAATACAACCTCCCATAAAAAGCAAACCCACCACATTCGTGCCTAGCAAAATATCTATTTCGCAATTCTCATTTGCAAGATCAAACAAAATAATCCCCCTTCTATTCAATTCATTAATCAGAACAGGGTCGCTAACTTTTGGCACTTTGCCTCAACTGCTTTTTCTCCGAAAACAGATCGACGCGAAGCGAGTATGATTCCAGCTAACACATTAACAATTCATAAACATCATGTAACTGACAAGAAGTTTCTCACCCTCCCAGGTGTTGACAGGTTTGATGGAGCGCTTGATTCCCTGTGGAATCTAAATCTCCTATCAGTAGAAATTGGGGAGTGACATTAGATCAATAGTTTGCCCTTTTTTAGTTTTAAGTATTTAAAAATAAAAGATTGCCAGTGAAACAGGGGAGAAGAATATCTGGGCCTGCCGACCGAGAGTCGGCGGTAAATGGAAAAAGACAGAACGGTAGAGGAAGGGGACGGCAAGCCGATCCCTACCTCTCGAAGGTGGCCGCCGAAGCGGTCGTACTTGAAGGTCTTTGCGAGAGTTTCTCATATGGGGTGGGATCGGGCGGAGATACAAAAAGTTAGGAAGAATTTTGGGGATCCGAGACAACTCGCACCCATTAATGCTGGTTTGCGATATGACGATAAAACACGTCAATCTTTTCGTGGTCTTGCGCATTTCTAAGCTGTTTACCCAACTCTAAGAGAGAAGGGTACTCAGCAAAGAACTTTTTCAGTTCGACGATAGCGTCCATAAACCCAAAGGGTTCACAATCGTTCGTTTTCAGCTGGTATCTGGTTTCCTTTCTCCGGGGGCTGGAGTTGTCTCGGCCACCGAATCGGCCGACACGGACTTTTTGACTTGTGGTGCCCTCTGTTGCTTGCCTTTCAAGGCATTTGCAAAGGAAACATCTTTTTTTTTAATTTAGAGTTTTCAGGATTGAAAGAATTTTGATTTGAAGATTTATTTCTGTTTAGGGAGGGAGCTCTTTTTTTTTTTGGCTGAATTTTCGGGAATTTCACACAGCGATGCGAGTTCGCCAGGTGTCCTGTTTCTTTACAGTTAATGCACAGACCGGGTTTTCAATTCTTTCTGTTATAGGGCATTCGCCTGTTTTATGGGAGTCTCCGCATTTTAAGCAGCGGGTCTTTATGAAGCAATTTTTGGAAGAGTGATTGAACAGGTTAAAGTTGTAACACTGTGTTGGTCCTGGGCGTCGGTTGAATGTGTCAATTTTAACCGACAGGTAGCAGCATTTGTCAAGTTTATAGATGTCGGGAGAATCGGGCGATTTTTTCAGTTCTACCATGAAGATGGGGAGCTTGTATTTTGATTTTACTTTTGTAAGTTGGGCGACCTTGTTAACAAGGAAGCCTTTCCAACTGCTCCTTTCCAACCCTCCAACTGCTGTGTCATAGGGTTAGGTTTGAATTCTCCGGAGGTTGTTTGTAAATGTATAGTGTCTTTGCGGCATGGGGCTATTCTAAATGGCCGTCGAGTCGCAAATCCTCTCGTGAGGTTGGTGAAGAGGAAGATAGGTGGGAGCCCCCTGACCCTTCTTCCAGGGTGTTATCTCTCAAAATTGGGGTAGCACTGAGCTAAATCGTACTGTCACCTATATGGTGCTCAAGGCTACGGCCAACGACAGGTGTACATCTAGCCCCTTGCCATGATGAATTTCGTTGGCCTGGATCTGACGCAGTTGAGTTCAGGTGGCATAAACAACAACAACAAAAATCTTAGAGAAACATAATGACCCTATATTTCATCAGCCCCGTAGATTAGCGCTTTCGGGGCAAGAATGATTATCAAAGCACATGTTGCCGAATGGTTCAAACAAAGTATACTGAAAACCAATTCCCATTGTTTTTGATTCCACCTTATTGACGGTGTTAGATCGAGGTCCATGAAATTCATCGATTCAAGGGGCTAGTTTTACGTTTGTCGTTAGCCGCAGCAGGTGACAGAATGATTTGGCTCGGTTACACTCCAATTTTGAGGGAGAACATCCTGGGGGTTTGTCAGGGGCCTCTCACTTCTATTAGGTGCTTGCTTCATAGCACTCTAAATAATACTCAAGTGTGTTGAGTTTTCATTTAATTCAAACATTAAACTTTATCAAAATCTACTGGAATTTTATTCTGCGTGTTCATTCCACGGCGGCAAACATAGATCTACACGTTGTACAGAGAAATGCCACGTTTTTAGTATTTTACACAGTTATGCTGCAGTTAAGCATAATACAATCGATACGACTACATGAGTAAAGAAAAATATAAAAACAGAAATATAAATTATGAAAACCATCTTAAAAATTAACAGAATTTAAATGCATTTATATAAAATAAGCTTAACAATTATTATTTAAGTTTAACATTTATTTGAATAGAATTAATTTCTATTTTGCCTTTACCATATTTCGCCGATTCGAAAAACAGTTGACAGGTGCAGCCATCTAGCGAGAGAAAATCTCTACAAAAACTGTCCTTTACATTACTCCCTTGCCAGTAACAAAGTTACGATACAAGAAAAAAAGATATATGGCAGGGACAGTTTCAGACTTATTGAACAGATTATAATTTCATTTTTTTTACAAATTAAACTTATACAAACCGCTTTTAACACAATTATTACTAATCATTACATTACACAACACAAAATTACTACTACAGGATTGCTACAGAAGTCTTAATGCACAAAATATGCTACAAGTTTAAATTAGGTGCTTGCTTCATAGCACTCTAAATAATACTCAAGTGTGTTGAGTTTTCATTTAATTCAAACATTAAACTTTATCAAAATCTACTGGAATTTTATTCTGCGTGTTCATTCCACGGCGGCAAAGATAGATCTTACGTTGTACAGAGAAATGCCACGTTTTTTAGTATTTTACACAGTTATGCTGCAGTTAAGCATAATACAATCGATACGACTACATGAGTAAAGAAAAATATAAAAACAGAAATATAAATTATGAAAACCATCTTAAAAATTAACAGAATTTAAATGCATTTATATAAAATAAGCTTAACAATTATTATTTAAGTTTAACATTTATTTGAATAGAATTAATTTCTATTTTGCCTTTACCATATTTCGCCGATTCGAAAAACAGTTGACAGGTGCAGCCATCTAGCGAGAGAAAATCTCTACAAAAACTGTCCTTTACACTTCTTTTTCTTCTTATATACCAACCTCTCGAGAGGACTCACTGCTCGACGAATATTTAGAGTGCCCCGCCCCATTCCCCACAGGCTCTATACATGTACAAAAATCCATGCATTCTCCAGAATTTAAACTTAGGTACGGTACAGTATTCAGCGTCACTAATTATAATACAAACGCTCTCTCCTATGTTAATTAGAGAAAATATGAGAAAATTGGTTTTTTTTTCAATTCCTACTATTAGTTCACACTTTTTCCCTGAATATATTTACTTATATTTGTTCAAATTTTCAATCGTCGATAAAATATTTTTTATTCATCCATTCAAAATCAAATACATTTTTTAAAACTTGTAGTGGATGACACCTTATGCTAATACAGTTTTTTCAAATATTAATTCATTAATTCTTTTTAATTAATGAATAAATAGTAACAAACAAAAATAATAGTCCAACACCATATACAAAAACGAAAATCGCTCGTTGTGCCCTGTAGTGCAATGAACTTCTAATCCAAAGGACGTGGAATCGAATCCAGTCTTGGAAGGCCTAATTTGTGAGAATGTGATTTCTTTATACTGTACTATTTTATTGGAATAATTAAATTCAATTAATTAATAAATAGTAACAAACAAAAATAATAGTCCAACACTATACATAGAAATGAATATGGAAAAGTTCCAATGAAATTCGCTTCCTATTTTGCCACTTAAAAGTGTGATTCTGCTATATGTATATGCATATTTTTATATTAATTATAATTATTTAATAAAAAGGAGAACTAAAATTAAATTTACTTTGTTGACCTAAGTGGGAGTTGACTTTAATTTTTTTTATAACACTTGTTTTTTTTGTGTGCCTTCTCCCTGATAAAAACTAATGCAATTTTTAATATTTTATTTCATTTTATTAAAATATCTCATTTTGGTTTAATTTTAAAGATAGTAAAATTTTGTAAATAAAGTATTGCGTTTTTTAATTTTCTGAAAATATTTTTTTTGTCAAATTTTAAGGAGAATAATTTTTTTTATATTTAAAAAAAATATGGTTTTTTAGGGGAGAAAAGAGGAGATTTTAAGGTTTCTGAGGGGTGAGGAGGCACAAAAAAATTTTGATGATCCTTTAATGGCTTGTTAAATTTTTTAAAAATGTCTTTTTAGGTCTTTTTTTTTCCTAAATAATTGTAGAAAGCATTTTTGAAGGGAATCGAAAGCTACAAAAGGAGAAGCTTTGATTTAACAGGATGTACAGTAGATTATCCATTTGAAGATGTGACGGTAAAATATATATTTATTCTGCTTATAAAACTAACAAAAAGTATGAATAGAACTGACGTATGTGTTGCCAAATAAGTGATATATTCCGTTTCCGAATCTCTTCCTCTTCTGGATAGCTGCCTGTCGATTCAAATCGCTCACATTATTATATTTAAATTATAACCGAATTAATAACTTAGTAAAACACCTATTAAAATTGTATGTTTTTTGCATTAATCTTTTAGTTTAAATCAAAATTTAGAAAAAAATTATATTTCTGTTTATTTGAAATAAAAAAAAAACTTTTGTAATATGTGTACTTCATAAGATTCAGCATTCAAAATTAATTTTTAAAAATATTTGTTATTGATCTGTAATAAAGTAATTTTTTTCACAATTTAAGCTATTAAATTAAAATTTGAAATTTCTGTATTTTTCAAGTATTTTTCGAGCTAACCGTGTATTGTGTATCTGAATCTAATCAACAAAAAGATTTTCACGATGGCGGACGAAGGTAAGAATGTTCGTCTCTGAGAATTTCAAAGTTTTTTAGAAAAACTTTCAGATTTGATTTGTTATTTTTGTTTGAATTAGTGCACTAATTTTTCTTTAGTTTCCTACTTTTTACGTTCCTATGATGCTATAAGAATGATTTTTACAATGTTACAATTTGTAATATTTAGAATGTAATGCTTACTAAGTCGTTTTTATTATTAATCTTTCTGAATTTTTATTTCGTATTCTCGAGTTTTTTTCTCCTGATTTTTCTTAAGGATTTCAAGATTATATTAATGCCATTTGACTAACGTTGTATTTGGTTATATTATACCGAGTGAAATGTTAATTTACATATGTATCATGATAGTTTGGAGGGAAATTTGACGTTTATTTCTTTGTTTGTTTTTATAAAATACTGTTGAGTGAATATTTCAATAAAATAACGCTTCCAATATTAATTATGTTTAATCTTAATTAAACAAATTAAATGTTAACATGTATGTTTCCGGCCATTTTCATTGCTTATTTTTAGCGGTTAACTTGGCATTTTCATTCAACAGTATCCACATAAGTAAAATTCTATTTATCGAACCGAAATTTGTGATTTAGACCCGGAGTTAAAGTGCATTTAATTTTTGGAGTGTACTTTGAGAATTATTTTATTCTTAAACTTAATTTGTAACGGTTAATTTTGACTTATTTGGATATAAGTTGTGTGCAAAATATAGAATCAAAATTTTTTTTCTGTTCAAAAGACAACATTAAATTAAATACCAATTAGTATTGATTTTGATACTTAGCCATCTGATTGCCGAATTTTTTTTCGAGAAAATCGCTTAAAAAGTGCACATTCTTTAAATTTCGTATTTGAATTCTAAGGATATGTGGAAGTTAGAGAGTATAAAATTTTTTTTGGGTAGTAACATATTAGTCCATTAACCAGTAAATTCATGAAGATTTTGAATAATTTGTTCCAAACATCTGTTCCCCCGTCTATTTCCTCTAGTTAAGCAAGTTATGTACGTATATTTTCCATTCAAATAATTGTTCGTCTCTTACTGTTATGTTGTATAAATCCAATTAATATCTTTATTCAGTCGCTGCTAATTCATTACATCAGTTGTAAATATTGTACAATATTACCAGTGTAATCTGAATCCTTTTAGCCATATTCCTTTTCAAGTTGATATCACTTGTCATTTCTCCATTGCTTATCAGTTTTTATATAGACATATCAGAGCTGTTAACACATTTTTTTTTTATGTAGTGATCCCTTAAGTTTCAAAATCCTGTTCTACTTCCTCTTCCATGAAGGTCCATCTCAAATTATATGATTTTATATTACTCATTTTAATTTATAATTTACAAATTTTGTTAGAAATTACTCTTGGTGAGGTAGTTTCAAGACCAAGTTCTGCTTTATGCTTTTAGTGCCAAATTTGAATTTCTTCACAATTTTTTCATTTTATTTTTTATTTTTTGAGCTACAAACAACATACTATCTATGAAGCTCTTTTTAAAAAAGTGCATCAGAAGGCATACAGCCTATAAAATGACAAACTTCAAAAGGTTAAAGTGTAGTATAGGGGGACCACTTGGCACAGTCATTTTTTTTGGGAGACTAAAAACGGTCACCAAGGTACTTTATTCGGTGATGGGTTTTTGGCGACCGGATTCGATAACCAAGCTACATAATTGAACAGTAGATGTTCCAAGAACTTAAAAATTGTAATTTTGAAATAAAAATGAAGAGATATTAATGTGAAATAAAAAGAAATATTTATAAAGATATCATAAATGCATAAAATTAAAAATAGTATTTTTTTTAAGCAAAAAGAAATCATAAATTAGAATATTTCAGAAGTAGGCTTACCTGTGTTTAGGAGAGTTCTTCCAAAGGAATGTATATTTCTTTCACTGCCTTTTTAAAAGGCAGTGAATAGGTTATTTGGATTGTTTTTAAAAGGCAGTGAATAGGTTATTTGGATTGCTGGGTCACTTCATCTTTCTCTACATGTACTCTGCAAGGTAACAATCAAATTGATTCTCACACCTACGGGTTCCATGCCGAGATTTTTTAATGGTGCTTCACGAACCCTCAATAGAGTTTGTGTGATCACCCGTTTCTGGATCTTTGAAAAATATGTGATTGACTGAAAGATGAAGGAGACCTTAATCTTCTGAGCAATTGTGACCTTTCCAGCAATCTGATATGATGGTTGTACTCTCCTTTATGTTGCTCTTGATCGACGTGAGAAGAGTATCCTTTGACCTATCCTGAACCACTTGAAAGAAGCACTTATCAATGACCTTTTAATTCATCCAAACACCCAGGTTCCATTCACTCGTTTGCCTCTGTTGCAGGTACTTCCTTTTACCGAACATGCTCTCGTCTATTTCTATTATCACATCAGGACCTCCAAGCATCAGACTTTTGTATGCATACATTTCCATGCATACTTCTACAAAAACTCATCCAATCGGTGACAGTTTTCTTCGTAACATTAAGTTCAAAAGAAATAAAGTCACGGTTAGCCTTTTGCACCCACATATTCATTAACTTTAGAATTTCAAGCATACTCGGCTTACTCTCTTCAAACCAACTATTCTTCCTTACAGATCTCTTAATGCAGTATTTCCCAACCTTTTTTGTGCCATGCCCCACTTTAACATTTCTAAAGTTTGTATGCCCCCCCCATGTAACATACATACTATTTAACCCTCCAAGCGTTCCACACGGAAAATTCCGTCATTGTAAAGATGCTTCGAAAATGCAAAAATCCTTTCCCCCTTTTAAAGGTTTAACATCTTAAAAGATAATTAGGGACGGTGGAAGCCACACAACAGGACACTGATAGGAAGTTTTATGGCTTGCATGGAACCCCGTGTTTTGACCCTGAAGCAATCGTAAAAAATCGGGGAAAAATTTCTTTAGACCCCAGGAAGTGTTTGTTTGTTAGCTTGTATTTTAAAAGTTTTGAAAAGTCCCAATGCATAAGTAAAATATGTTACAATTCCCTTTTGGTTTCATATTAATTTGAAACTGTAACAAGTTGGGGCGTGTCAGGGCAATCTGCTATTTTATATAGTTAGAAAAATTACCTTTTTAAGTATATTCTATCACTTCATTTTTCTTATCTTAATCAATGCTTTCAGTTTTTGAAACATGATTATTTCATTAAAATATGTCAAAAAAAGTAATAAAACACCAAACACTTTAAAATTTGAAACCTTTTCAACTTTCCAACCACTAAAAATGAATAAATTTGAACTTCATCAAATAATTTGAAACATTTTCTTACACTTTGATAAAAATAATAACGAGAAAAAAAAATTAATTAAGATCTATTTTTTTTTTAGATTTCAAAGCCCCCAAGTGTTCAGGGAAGTTTAAGCACAGTGCATAGTTATATACTGTTAAAATAAACCGAATCATATTTGAATTTTAAGTGCTTGAACTTCAGTTTACATCAAAGACAACATGAATGAAGATTTTCCCACATTTTTTTCTAACTTGAATGTTTGAATAAATGGTAATCAAAAATATACGGAAACATTTACAGTAGACATTTATGCATATAAATAAACATAAAAATCAATTTTAAATTCGAGCTGTTCAAAAACATTCGAATTATTATTCAAAAACATCTATTTATGCAAAATACCTCAGCATTTATCTTTTTTTTAAAGGCTAACTGAATAAGTAATTAAAATCTGGATATTTTTTAAAATCTAGACCGTATAAAGCTCGAAATTTTGTTAGAAATTCCATTTGAAATTTCGGAAAAAAAAATGTATTGCGCAGTTAAAAATTATTTACCATAAGTTCTAGCAATTCTTTGAGTATAATATAAATTTCAAATTTTATTATATACCTTCTTTAGTACTTTTTAATATATTTCAAAAATTTCATACAATTCAGTTGAAAACTGCATGCTAAGAGCAAAAAATATGCTAAAAAAATTGATGAATATACAATTAAGTTTTACATAGAAGCAAAACTGAGAAGCGAAAGTGTAGGAATGAAAAATTTTGAATATATCTGAAGTAGTTTTCGAAATATTTATTTTAAAGTTCAGAAAATTTGTGTGCGTCATGTTGTACTTAATATTAATTAAATGGTTAAAATGATATGTTAATAATAGTCATGTAATCGTTTGATGACACATTCATATACTAATAAAAATTATAATGGTCATTGATGCGAATGTCAAGAATTTTATGTAATTTTAAATTCAGACATTAAGATATTGATGTAGAAAATATAAAATGACCATCTAAAATACATGAAAATGCAGTCTGCTATAAAATGATCTTGACAAACAAAATACGGCATTTTCACTTACTATGGCAGAGCCGGCTTAGTCAGGGGCGATCTGGAAAAACAGAGGAACCCGCGGTTTTGATGGATGCCGCTCTAGCTTTTAAAGTTCTCAGGAAACAAAATATATATAAATTACAAATGCAAAAATAAGTCTTGTAATTTTCCATACATTTTTATAACAACAAATTGTTAAATTGGCTTCCAATACATTGTTGTGTTTGACAATATCTAAGATAACCAACCCTACTTTAGATAGATTTGTACTACTTTTTCGTAACTGTATTCCTTTTAAAATTAATTCGTGCAGCCAAAATACACCTTTTGCACTCTTAAAAATTTATGTAAACTATAATGGTTAATTTTAATTTATGTAACTTGTGAAATGTTCATAATTAACCATTTCCGTCTAAAGAGTTTACATGAAAAAAAAAGTTTGGACCCCCTCATTCATTAGGGAATTATATAAGATTCCAACATTAAGTTTTATTTTTCATCGAATAGGGTCGAGTGGTAGTGTATTGTGCTTCCACACCACAGGTCTAGGGCTCTATTAACGGGCAGGGCAAGGTCGACTCTGCCTTTCATCCTAGCTACATGTGTCGATAAATGAGTACCAAGCTTGCTTGGGGTCTTAAACACTGAAGGTCTCTCTTCAGGCAGACCACCAAATCGGGACATCTGTTCATGCACCTCAGCGCCCAATGATCATGTATATTGGGATGGGCATAGTAGTTCCTGACTCTCATGGATTGTTGTGCCACTGAGTTTGAGTTTTAAGTTTAAGGATTGCCTCACTTTGGGGATACCATACCCCTTAGATAAACATGTATTTCCACTCATTTGCAATTAAACATTTTTCTTTCAACTACGTTTATTTCAGAAGAAACTTTGATTTTTTTCAAATGTATTTGCTTAATAACATGTATATTTGTATATTATATTAAAATTTTGATCAATCCAAAATTACATGTTTTTTGCTCCTCTAAAAGCGTTTAGGATTTTAGAACTGATCTTACAATCCATATACGTTTTATAGAAGTATATTTAAAAATGATAAAGACATTTTTATAACTGTGTGAGCTTTTATGCCTCGTTTATAAATATAAAAATTGCTTTCAGCTACAGTTTTTAAAATGTACTGAAATAAGTGGAGGAATAGGATATTTACATATTATGAATATTTTTGACTGCAATAAGATATATTTATATTTCAGTTTCTTTACAATTTGAATAGAAGTTGTAAGCCACACACACACACATTTTGCGAATAGTTTGATATAGAATATAAACTCATAGGCTGTTTAATAGTAAAATGTTTTATTTTTATACCAGCACACATTAAAATAAGGCCCATTTGCAGTTATATGATCAGCTTCAGTGATATTTAAATTTTCAAAAATAGTCTACGCGTGCGAAAACATTCTTTCACAACCACACACCACATCTCTCATGCTATATCTTTCCTACAGCAGGAAATATTTGTGTATACTGAAAAATTTAATACAGGATACATTTCCAAGTGTTAAATTTGTTTTTAAAATTTGGTATGAATACATTGTGGAACTGTCGGTTAACTTCACTGAACAAAATTGTTTTAAGTGTACTGTTTTGAAAGACAAAATTAATTAGGGAGAACTTTTCTCACAATAGAATTTGTAATGACTAAATTATATGAAAATGTAGTGATCGATGTGACATTTTTCCTTGTAATAAAAGAAACAGAAAGATAAGAAATTAAACTTGAGTAGAAAATGGTTAGAAGTACTGTCAGGCACATTTGAAGAAGTATATACCCCATTAAAATTAAAAACTATTGACTGAATGTGTGTTATGTCCATCACAAATGCTGATGCAGAAAAGAAATTTTTATTGAATACAAGAAGTTCGAACACTAGGAATGAAAATTTAGATTTTTTCAGAAAAATATTGATTTAACATAAAAATATCATTTATATGATTTTAATTACAATAAATTAAAGTATTGAAATCCTTTTTTATGTTATTTTAAATTAAAAATATAATTGAATAGAGAAAGATTGGTTTTATTTCATAAATATAATCATTGTATGTATATCACTGTATGCACCATTTATTCTCTTATTGTTTAAAAAAAGAGATAGGGCCTTTACTCTTTTTACCTCATTACTTTTTTAAAAAACAGGAAAGTGAGTGCGTTTTCTTACTCTCATATTCAAAAATGAATACAGGATGCTTTTTTCTGGCTCAAATCGCAATACTAAAAAATATATATATTTTTAATTTTTACAAAATGACAGAAAAATAAATTTTGTTTGAAGAAAATATAATTATTTTTCAACTTCTAACACACTATTTATTTCATTTCTTCCTTTTTTTTTACCCTTCATTTTGTTTTAATTTTACTGTGACTGAACATATAGGGGAAACAATCGAGTTGTACTACAGCTTTCATACAAGATTGCCCAAGGCAACTTAACAGCTAGCTGTAAACGATTGATCTCTTGGTTCTAACTTGACAAAGAGACCGAACTAAGTCATAAAATTGTCCCTGTTCGACCTCCCAAGTTTTAAAAGGGGGAATGGTATCATTAAAGAACCACATTTAGTGGGAGATATTGCATGCTAAATCTACTGACACTCAGTGTCCTCATGTTGGCATGAATTGGAAGTGATTGTGGCTCTGTTGGCACGTCCTTTTTTTACATCAAAGGGCAACTTTTTAATAAACAATTTATTTTAAAATCTTGGATGTTTAAAAATGTGCTTTAATCAGATTAAACTAAACATTTTTGAGTGTGCTCATATACTGGAATTTTTATTGGATTGTATTAGTGGGCTCATGTAAGAACTTTTATTTTTGTAAGAAATCAATTGCACTTGTAATTTCTGTTAAGTAGAAATAAGTAAGGGAGCCCAGTGTTAGTGTATCAAGCTTTCATGCCACAGGTCCAGGGTTCTATCCATGGGTTGGGCAAGGTCGACTAAGTCTTTTATCCCTTCAGTGGGTCGATAAATGAGTACCAAACTTGCTTGGGGACTAAACACTGGGGGTTTTGCTTCAGACTGGCCACCAGATTGGGACATCTGCTCATGCATCTCAGCGACCAAGGTCGCGAATAATGAGATGGGGACAATGGGCCTTGGCCCTCGTTGGCTGTTGTGCCACCAACTTTAGTTAAGAAAGTTTTTGTTACATTAATAATTATTTTAGGGTTTTTTTGTTGAAAAGGGATTTCAATTAGAGCTGTATATGCGTTTCACATGTTTGATGATTATTATCTGTATAACTGCTGTGGGCGTGAATATACATTTTGTTCAGTTGGTGCATTATTTGGCCCTGCCATGTATATATGCCTTTCTCATTTATAAAATTTTGCATTTTACTGCTATTTTTTAAAACTATTTTGAGAACTTTGGAATGCAGTACAATGACATTGACATTGTTTGCAAAGAATTTGCTAATTTTGGAGAAGGACTTAACTTATGTATGCCTTTTCTTTTCCCCCAATTCACCTCATAATTATCCAAGCCTTTGTGAAAAATAGAGGCACTGTGGAGTAAATCATGTAACTTTCTTTGGCATTTAAGGGGTTAAGTAAGGCTCACACTTAAGGTCTGAAAAGTTAAAAATATAGATTTGTTTCAAAAAGGCCGAATTTGAGTTGAGGCATAAGACCTAAAGTAGATTTTATTTCATATTGTTTATTTTCATG
Source organism: Trichonephila clavipes (assembly GCA_019973935.1). Classification (NCBI taxonomy): domain Eukaryota; kingdom Metazoa; phylum Arthropoda; class Arachnida; order Araneae; family Nephilidae; genus Trichonephila; species Trichonephila clavipes. The sequence continues at coordinate 405,507 of BMAU01000115.1, read as the reverse complement.
TATCAAAATAAAGAAATTCTGATAAAAAAATTAATTTAATTTTTAACAAATTAAATAATTTTAGCATTTTAGTAAGAAAGTTTGATACACAGTTAATATTTTAAATTATGCCATGTGGATTTAAGAATGTAGCTTGATCATATTTTTATTAAATCATTGTTTTAATGTTAAATTTTAAAACTTGAAAGATAAACTCAAATACTATAATTTCAGAAATTTAAAATGCTTTTTCTAAGTGCTGTATTGTAGTGCATTTTTTTTTGCCTCCAATACTATGTACATTGTAAATATCAAATAGTGAACTTATAATAAAATTCCGGATTTTTTAAAATCATATACAGAATTAAATGTTTGGCAAATTGTTGATTTTTAAGAAACAATTGTTTAGAAAAAGGGAAATTGAATCACAGTATGGAATCTTGTACAATCATATATATATAGAAAATATTTTCTATGTAATTATACATATTTTATACAAAAACATGAACAAATTACTATTTCACAAATTTGGAACATGATATTCTGTGAAAATTGATACCTTACTCATTAAAATCGTATGCCATGTTTTTACTCTGACTCATTAGATTATCATCTATATGGCAGCCATGTTTTTACTCTGACTCATTGGATTATCATCTATATGGCATTATCTATAAAAAAAGCTATCAGGACCAGTTACTGCTGCATAGAATCTCACAATGGGATTTAATACTTAATCCTAATACTGCACAGGTCTCCCTTTTCAGATGTGCTTCTTGATTTGCTCTCATTGAAATTTCAGCTCATACCATAATAATGCTACCTCAGAATTCATTTATTTTTCTCAAATATAAAAGTTTTGTTTACAGCGATTTTAAGTTTATGAACGTAACTTTATGTGCTAATATGAAATCAAATCACATAATTTTGAATACATGAATTTGTTGAACATGAAATTCCTGTATTTGACACCTGTTGCAGACATCTAGACTAGGTAAACTGTTAATTTACTTCAGCATGTCATGGTATGTAAAAAAACAGGAAATCTCCAAGAGGAAGGGAGGAGGAATTTTTTTGATAGGGGATAATTTATATTAGATTTCGTTACATTTTTGAATGAGTGCTAAATGTATTATCTGATGAAAATAAAATCATGGGCTTGTTTGCTCCAGATATGTGTATGCAAGTTGTCCTGGAAGGTATTTAAGCAAATTGACATGCATCCCATCATTGACTCTCTTGTACCAGTTTTTTAAAAATTAAAAAAGCGTATGGATGTTTGTAAGTAAAATTTTGTAATGAAAAATGCACTTAGGTAAGATGTACTTGAAACTGATAGTTAGCCAAATACAATTACAGAACTCCGTACTTTTATAAAATTTTATGTATTTTAAATGGGAAGTAGGACAAAAGAAGGAATTGATAATCATTCTGCTTAGTCTTGCCTCTTAGTACTGTTGTAGCTAATCCTGAAGGACCCTATATCAGTTGGTGGCGAACCTTTTTGGATCAACATGCCATTTTTTCTTTAAGAAATGTTGAAGGAGGTAGAGACGGGCTGTCAAATAATTTTAATTTTTGATTATTGAAAAAATAAAATTAAATACTAACAACTGAAAACTCTCTATTTACAAAGAAAAAATGCATTTTGCCCTGTACAGTTGTAAATTTTTTTATTTATAACTGTAATTTAAATTAAAGTAACATTAGTGTGAATTTTGTTGTGGTAGTTTGGATGACAAATAACTTGTATTAGGATTGTAAAATGTTACTTTCAGCAGTATGCAAGCTGAATTGAACCATCTTCAAAACGGTTTCTAAGTGAGACTTTAATGTTATTCATCTATGAAAATAATGACTCGCAGGCATAGGTAGAAGAAAATATGGTTAAAATAGCATGAGCCAGTTTCTTCAAATAGCTAAATGTATCTAAATCAAATTCCATGTTTCTAAAATTTCATTACTAGCATTTTTACTTATATTGTGTGTTAATCTTTCTGTTTTAATCAATTTCAACTTTTTTCTTTTTTTAAAAAAATTTTGAATCCATATTGAACTAGATTGGAAGTCGATTTACAACCAATAGAATTGGGACAAATTCAGTTTATTAAATGAAGTCACATCAAAGTACATAAAAAAGCTTGAACGTTTCCGATAACTCTTTGAACTGAGAAAATCTCGTTGAAAACTGCAACCTATCACTCACGTTCTTCGTAACACTTCATCTTGAACTTTGTTATTTTGAATTAAAATGTAAACCGTTTTTTGATCGGTGGCGTGCCCAAAATATTATGTTGCGTGCCATTGGTTCGCCACCCCCGCCCTATATTGAAGTTTCCTTGGGGGTCCCCTCTTTTGGGTTTCTTAATTGCTTATGTTTTTTTTTATCACATGTTTGGATCCCTGTAGCTTGGAGGCCCCATATCACTGATACAGCAGTAGCTACACTCCTGCTTTATGGGTATTAGCTTAAGACTGATGAAATATTTTGCTGAATAATTTTTGCTTCTGAATTTGTGCTTATGATCTGCAATGTAAAGGTTGAATTTAGATTATCCACATAAATATTTTTAAACTCTTAATATGCTGAATAAATTTACATTACTTGAAAAATAACTAAATTAAACAACTTTTTTTAAAAACCGCTTTATTTTAATATTACTTTAAAATTATTCATGTATTATTTTTGAAGTATATGCTAACAAAACCAATTGTAGTCTTTGCCTTTCTTATTCAAATTATACCTTTCGTGTAATGTGTTATAGCCTATGTAAACATATATTTGCTACCTTTTTTAGACAAAGAAATTGTACCTTGTATAAGTACATTATATAGCAATTTGTAGAAACCAATTAATAATAGTCATTAAATGTAGATATAAATAATATTTACAATGTATATATATAATTGTTTTTTAGCAGTTACTATGTTATTTTTATTCCTTTTTTTTGTAATCGATAATTGGATTAAAAAAAAGTGATGACTATTTTCATTTTAGGAGCATCTTCAAGTAGCAACTCTGTTGATGATGTAAGTAAAATTTGTTTAATTTCTGCCTTTAATATTGCTTAAAATAAATTAATGTTGAATATATATATATATGAACTTATATGCACAGTCTTTTTTTATCTGTCAAATTTTTTTTTTAAATCTGAATTATTTAAATTCTATTTGCATATCATTTCATATGTTAATAGGCCAATTTCAAAATTTCTTTCAGGTTGAAGATAAGCAAGAAAAGGGGCATGTTTATTATGTACCTACTTGTAAGTTATTTTATTTATATATTTTATTCCTTTGGTTCTCGCTTTATATATTCAAGGTCTATTCTAAGAAAATTTATTCTAATGAAGATTCTCCTATTTTTATCCTACCTGTATATATGCAAAAAGCTAAAAATTAGTTCTGAAGTCAAATTGTTACAAGTTTGCACATTTTTCATTGAAAAAGGGGTATTTTTTCTCAAGATCATGAGATAAATTTAAACATGTTCACCCTTAAACATGTTGTAAAACATGAATGGGCTTTTTATCACTTTTATTGAGGTTAATTTCTGCTAAAGCATATTTCTTGTATTAGCACCCAAAGCAAAAGTTGCTGGCAATTACTTAAAAGAGAGGCTGTTTAGAGCCAAATTTCTTTTTTAAGTCCTCCCCTTTCCTCTGTGGGACATATGATTTGCTTAGGGCACATTTATAATTTTCGTTTCGAATATTTATTTTGACTCATTAAACCCCTGGATATGCCTTGTGGAATCCCAGGTTTCTGTTGAACACATTTTGTAGACCACTTGTGTAGATGTTAATTTAGTAAATTTTTAACTTACAATATTTTAAACAAATTCGTAAATGATGTTAGAATTGATTTTGGATATTTATACAAAATGTGTAACTTTTTTTGCAAAGTTCTTTTGAATGAAATAAATATATACTTGTAAAAATATTTGTAGGTTTTGTATCAGATAGTTGTACAACTGTTACTAGCTCTGGTCATATGGGAAGTGGAAATCAAGGTAATGATCCTAAGGGTATGTTTCAGTTATAAGAAAGAAGTTTAATGTTTTAGTAATAATTATTTAACTTGTAAAAGAAAAACTTCTACATATCTCTCTGAATATGTAAAAATAATTGTATAAATTATATATTGGAAGTTGAAATCTTTTTAGTGTTGTGCTCTCTTTTATGAATATTTTAATACTCCCCCCCCCCAATTTTATTTTTTGTAAATGAAGTATACAATGCAATTTTGTTAATTTATTATTTCTGTTCTACAAGTACATTTTAGATCTTTAGTAATGATTTTCAAGTAAAACGACAAGGATATATACAGTGGCGTAAAGTACACCCCCACATCGTGGGGGGCAAAGCCTGACTGAATGTGGGGGCCCAAAACCTGACTTTGCAGGGGGGCCCAAATGTTCTCCGTTATGCCACTGGATATATATATAATACATATAAACTTTGCACTACTTTCACATTATAATTAAAAACCATGAAAATGTCATAGTAATGAGAGGATTAAAAGAGCATTTTACTAAAGTTACATTCATTCATTTAATGTACTATCTTTCTACATTTAGTGTTTCTATTGGGTAAAGAGACTGGCAATACAACGTCTAATCCATTTGCAATTAAAACCTCACAACCTACTCGAAGTGTCGCAGATAGTACAGAAAATAAAGGTAATTTTTCAAGGTACACAATGTTAAAATATAGGTGCCTCCTTACTCAGCCTTGGTTCAATTGCTTGCTCAGTCAAAAAAGTGATTTCCATGGTACTTATGGCAATATGTTTACCTGTTACTCTTGAAATGTATATTATTTAATTCAGTTGAGTTGTAAACTCATTTTAGTGTTAAAACTAGCTGTATTGTGGGCTGTGTGCTTTTAAAATTATTTCGTAACTCATTTTTTACCCTTCCTTTTTTCAATTATTTTGAGTGGCTGATTAAGATGGTGCCTATGGACTAAATTCATGATGGTCACATGATAATGGTAATCACGTGTTTCCCATCGATTAAAACTTGGCATACTAGTTGTTCAACTTGTAAAGTTTAGATAACATTTAAAATTTGGTGATTGGGTAAAGAGTTCACGTGTTAAAATTCTTTAAACAGTTTTCAAAATTAAAAAAAAATACTTGCATTATACGAATACTTTTAGATTAAGTGCATTTTGCTTAACTATGTGCATTATTATATCGTTGACAAATATGTACTTTCTAAACAAAGTTCCTGCAAAAAGCAAAAGTTGGCAACAGTGAAGCACATGAACTAATTGGCTGGAAACGCATGATTATATTTATAATATAATTATGACGTCGTATTAATTTATGAACTGATGGGCAAAAAACACGTGGCTCAGTTATCATGTGACTATGACGTCACATGAATTTAGTCCATTGTACATAAGAATATATATTTTGTATATTTCCTCCATTATATATAAAATGTATCAATAAATCCCCCTATAGAATCAAGACCACTACTTGCTCCTCCAACTTTAAAATTAGGAATTACAGGTATGTTTTTTACTTACTTGTAACTCTTATGTTGTTTTGTAATAGAATTTATTTCTTTTTAAAATTTGAATTAAGCTTTAATCATTTTTTTTATGATTCTAAAAAGAAAAAATTTTTTTTTTTGTTTAGAATTCCCAAAGAAGATAGTCCTTAGGCCTTCTGCCCTCTCAATTCAAGCTGAAAAATTAAAACAAATGAACAAACATGATGGTGGTAAGTATTTATCAAATTTTAAAAATAAAATATATTTGCTTTTAATGGAAATTCTTGTATTTAATATTGATATTGTTAGTTGTAATGAGTGTGGAGTATGTTGTTGAGAAACCAGTGCATTTATGCAAATTTTTTGAGGAGTATTAGAATCTAAGAGAACATATGAGTCAAAGTAGATTCTGAAGAATAATGTTGGAATTTCATCTCAAAATTCTTTGTTAATATAGAATCTAACTTGCATAACTTTGTAAATGATCAGTGAACATGTATTTTTAATTGTATCTAATTGCTCCCAATCTCCTATATATTTCATATATACATTCCTTGCTAAATCTTTTTTTTTTTTTAATTGAGCAGTTATATTTTAGAAGAAATATTTAGCACAGTATGTAAATTGTTTTTTGAATAATTCATCATAAGTTTTTTAAGCTATTATTGTAGGGTATTCATGAACCTTTTATCAATTTGAGTGATTAAATATAATTTATATGTGAAAATTTTTACCATGATATTTGAAAAGTATATGATCCATTCTGTGAAATAAAAATTATTTTAAAGATATAGTGATTTGTCTTAAAGTTCTTTTGTTTCATTCTTCAAAATATTTAATGTCTCTGGATAATTGTAGAAATATTTTTCATTATAAAATACGATTGCAAAATTTATTTTAGAATATTTTTGCAGGATGGATAGTCTTGCCTGTCCTTTGTATCAAAATTAGCTTTTGTTGTACCTTTTATGTGTATTTGTGACATAATCAGAATTGTTAATTACATAATGGTCTGAAGTATTTTTCACAATTTATTATGAATAATTTCTCTTGTAAAACATTACTATTGTATAAATGAAGATTATTTTTCTAAATTTCATGAATTATTGAACAAAGTACTTCTCTTATTAAAAAAAAAACTTTTTTTCTTATGTCTAACCTTTTTCCACACGTTAAATAAAACATGTAATAAAACATGGTTGTAATATAGCCCTCAATCTTAAATAGTATATAAAAGTGGAATAATATATTTGTTACAGTTATGTATTTCTTTAGCATACTAAAAGGAAAACATTGTATTCTTATAAATTTATCCATCATCAGGTGGTAAGCAAGAAGGAAAAGAGAATTCATCAGATGAGAGTAATGTAACTAAAATTCCTCGTCTAAGCACTCATGAGAGTAATGGCAAGATTTCTAAAGTAGAGCTACTTGCAAGTGGTGTTTCTACTTCAACAGATGGAGTTGCAGTGTCTTCCCCTTCCAAACCATCATCTACTGTTGGAAGCACTTTCAGTTTACTTGAAAAGAATTCCGATGATCAGTAAGGATATTTGATTTCATTTTGCTGGATATTTCAGGTCCTCCCCTTCCCTTCACCAATAAGGTTTGCGTTTCTTAGTAATTTAAAGACTTGTTATAAATGTTTACTTAATATAAGTTTTTTGTTAATCCCTTGCCCTGGGTATGTATACATGTCCTGATAAGCTGGTGTCTTTAGTGCCCTAAATGTGTATACTCGTCCTTCCTAAGGAAGACTTTTTGTATTGTGCTGATGCTCTTTAAAACTAAACCCACTGCTTTGGAATTCAATAACATGACATTCACAGTGCTTCTGTGGCCGCGGTAGCCGAGTGGTATAGGTATTGGATCGTGGCTTGCCTGGTCACGAGTTCGAGCCCAGTACCACTAAAGACCCGCCGTGTAGGGCAGCGATGCACGTTAAATCTGTTGAGACCTGAAACGTCCTCCCGTTGGTGTGGTAGTTAGGAGAGGGGGGTGCCAGCTCAGGTGTCGTCCACGTCACTTGACCATGGTTCAAAATTACGTGGTCCGTCGCCAAAAGCCCTCGCGTAGCTGAACAGTGCGACGTTAATATTCAATCAATCAAATTGACAGTGCTTCTAATGAATTTACTCATTTCAGAGAAGAGGTGGGGAAAGGGATTTGAAAGGGTATATTCAAAGAACTGTAAAATTCAGAGCTAAGCAATTTGTTGTTTTGATTGAGTGGGCTCTTTTCTCTATTCTTCATTTGCTGTCATTTTTTCTTACCATGTGTAATAGGACCTTTTAAATCTTTGGACGAATGCACTGAATGTGATGCAGGTTTATTTGTTCAACCATGTTTTAGAATGTATCACAGAACAAATAAAAAAAGTTATAATATATTTTTTACTATATTCTAACACTGCAGATTAAATTTTTTATTTTTATTTTATTATTTTATCCTTTTTTTCTCTTCTTTTTTAAAGTGAAAGTAAACAAATTTTATGGTGGAAATAATTCCTTTTCTTTTCCCCTAATAAAAACCACATAACAATGTACACCTGTAGGAAAAACAGTGGCACTGGGGGAGGGATTTCGTTACTTTTCCTAGGTACTTAAGGGGTTAAGTAACGCTTATACTGAAACTCCCCCCCGAACTTACAAACAAAATCTAATTCTTAAAAATCCAACTAAAGACAGTTTACTGACTTGATATGCTAGATATCTAGTCTCCTCTAAATTACGGATTCTGTTAAAATGCATATTATGATACACAATGTGCTCTCATAATATTGATATTCTTGATTTGATTTTTTGATTTGATAATTTAGGAAAAATGGTTAAAATTGTTCAACATGGTAGCTTTTAAGTTTCATCCAACAAACTTTTCATTAATTCTTGTGACTTGTATATACCATCGAAATGCAGTTTTATAAACATGTGAAAAGTTGTACAATTTATTGTCTGTTATTTTTATAAATTTCACTTTCAATGTTTGTTATTCTACTAATTTTAGATTGAATTGTAAAATTAAATACAGTTTCAAAACAACTTTTTGCATCTAATATTTTTGATGCACTAATTGCACCTGGAATTGATTTAATAACATCTTTAAATTGTGTAGCAAGTAACATATTTTTATTTTGATTGTTTATTTAATTCAGAATTATATTTATTTCAACATTAATTTGATAATTCCTTTAATTTTTTCAGATCAAGCAATGGAGGAAGTTTTATTTTTGGGCAGAATCTTCATGAAAGAGTTGTAGTGAGTTTCCTAAAACATATTCAATATTATATATAAACTAGCTGTACCCTGCCACGTGTTGCTGTGGCTCAGTCTTGTTAAACAGAAAGCACATGTTTTCAGTATGTTAAAACATTTACATTGCAGGTATGATCTTTTAAAAAAAATGTATAAATATATATATGCAAAACTTTCCTTAAATGATATAATTTATAATTTGTTAACCAAATGCTTGCTTTTGTCCTTATATTATGAACCTAAATTTATTTACATTGTCTTTAAAGTGGAGACCTCAAGTTTGAAGATAAATTTTAAATGGCTCTACTCTGGATTCCTTGAGAGCAATGGGTTGGTTTTACAATGCTTATGGATATTTCTATTAAATCAGAGGTTTGTTCACAAATGCACATTTATCCAAACCATGTCACTTGGAAACTTGAATTGTATTTCCTGATGTTATATGGGAAATGTTTTGATTCCGCAGTATATCTAGCAAGCAAAATTCTTAATGGCTCTGTGGTTCTCTGAGTTGAGGCAGTTTAATTTTTTCAGTGGAACAAAACATTCCTTTTTTCTCTCCCTTAAATTCCAGAGCATTGCAATAAGGGTACATTTCCATCATTGTGTAGATGAGAACATGCTGCCTGAACCTAGAATCTTCCACTGGATTGTATCGGAATGCAAGGTGACTGTTATTGTGTGATTGCTCACCACAAAGTCATGTTTGACGCAGATGTGCTTTTTCTGGTTAACATCTTTCTGATGTTGTAAAACACTAATGATGTGCTTGCAAATGTGCATCCTCAAGTCTGGCTGCATGTTGCTCTGCTGTGCCTTCAGCATGTATTTGTGCCATTCTATGTCTGTTTTTCTTGTTTGCTGATATCCATTCTTTCTCAGTTTGATGTGCAATTACACTCGTTGCAGTATTTTTGACCTAAGTTTCATTTCCCGCAAGGCATTATTTTTATGTAGTGAAGCCAATTGACTGCTCTTAAAAAGAAAAAAAAATTCAAACAAAGCTTAGAAAATTTCTTAAAAACTTAAAACTGCACTCAAAAATAAAAGAAAATTAAAACAAACATAAAATTTCAAAACATTAAAACAAAAAAAGAAAAATTAGAAACAAAAAGAAAAGGAAAAAATAAAAAATGCTGATGAAATATTTAACTTCAAACGTGCATTAATTGACACAGCTGAAATCCAACGCAATGAAAGGCTGAAGATATTTTCAGTTGAATATGTAAGAAATATTCCAATATAAACATGGATTTTGCAGCAGAAATCTAAGACAAAGTGTTGATAATGATGTATTTTTGCAATTCATGATTCGATTAACATTAGCAACTGTTATCAACAAAGTTAAGGGCATATCTTTAAAATAGAGTGGATTATATCTTTAAAACAGACTGCTTTTCACATGGACAATTATTTGTTATCTGTGTACTTAAATATTAGCATCACTGCAGCCAAATTATCGTCATGCAAATTGCACCATTTTCCATCCATTTCTTTTTTCATAAAAAAAATGTTAGAATCTTGTTTAGATATTAAGCTGCGATACATCTGGCACTAATTTTGTTATGGAGATGCTAATACATAATTACTGATATGTTACAGAGCAGCATTCACCAATTGGTGATGTGTGAGAAATTGTGGATGGTATGCAGAAAAACTAAGACATTATTTATACTTCTATGAAGATTCAGTTTAAAAAAAAACATGAATAACAAAATAACATATTATGGAACATTAATTATGCTTTACTAAAAGCTTTTGGTTACCGAAATAACTAAACGAAAAAACAAATGAACAAAATTACTAAGGATAGCAATTTTTGGTAACCTCAACCAATTTTCGGAAAATTGGTGGCAAAACACTTCAGTCTGTTGATCGTTATTGCTTTTCATAAAGCTTATTTTCAGGGGTATGGAAGATTAAATAAAGATGTAAATATAGCTATGGTGGTCCACCACAAAGAGATGAATCCTATAAGTGAACCGCAAATTATAAAGTTATACAATAAGTGGTTTATGAAGTGTGTGGAAAAGTGGCAACGACTGCTCTAAAGTAGGCACAGCAGGCAATTTCTGTATCTGTACAGACAATGAAGCAACACAAAATGTCTACCCATAAGCATTGTAAAATTAACCCTTTGAACTCAAGAATCATTTTAAATTTATTTTCAAACTTGGCACCTCCCCTTTGGAGAAAAGCCAAATAATTTTAGGTTCACAACATGACAAAAAAACCATAATAACTTGGGAGTATTCTGCTGACAAATTACAAATGAAATCTGTTTAGAAAAGTTTCAGAAATGTGTGCTTTCTCTTTTCTTTCTTTTTAACCAGACCGAAAAGAGCTAGCTGTACCGAGCCACAGGAAAACGTGGTTGGGTACAGCTAGCTATAACAAACTTAAATGATAAAAAGCTGTCAAAAACCAATTATTAACAACAAATTATCAATATTTTGATGAAATCACCTAAAAGAGTTGCAAATAAAGGTACTTGGGTACTGTTGCAACTATATCAACCCCGATTTTGTTCGTATCATACATGGAGAATTGGCAATTAAGTGCTAATGTTGCCAATATGGCTGCGATAATACATAAATATCAAAACAAACACAAAATATACATCAGAAAATCTTAATTTTCTAATTTGTATTTCACAATAACACCTAATAAAATTTTGAAATTACACAAAATAGATATTTTGTGAGTCTGTTATTGCCCCAACTATTAGAAACTTCAATAACTATATCATCGAAAAATTCACTTCCAAGTGCAAAAAAGTATTATTATTGTGCACAAACAGGCATAGAATGGTTTTCCCTTATTGAATGCATATTGCAGTATTTGGCGATGTCTTTTGATTTTTAGGTAAATGGCCGAAGAAAAAGAACTATATATTAATTTAGATTCATTGGAGAAAGATAAAATAGGTGGAAGATTTTAATCGGTATGCTACTTGTTTGTGGAGAGATTTTGAAATCACGCCAAACACATCCATAGTGTACAGAATTAAAATTAGTATTTTTTATATAAAAATTATTCAAAGTAAATATCCTGAGCTTAAAAATAAATTGAAAAATGATGTACAATATTAACACTAATTGACAAAAAAAAAAAGCTGAACTATCTTTATCAACGCGAAAGTATAATTTGAAAAAATAATTATAATCTTACGACCACCTGCTTCCTCAACATATATTTAAGCCCTTTGTCTGTTTTGCTCATTCACTGATGCCTACTCTTAATTTGATGAGCAACTATATTCCTCGCACTGCATTTGCTTGGCCAGTATGATAACCTAAGTTCGAGTTTCTGCAATACAATTTTATGTACTCAAGCCAATTGACTGCAGTTAAAATGAAGGTTTAAACAAAAACATATGTAATTACAAAACAGTGCTGAGTGGGCCTTGTATCCGAATTCCTTTGGGACCCTTTTTAAGATAAGAGCACTATGTAAGTGGAACTGTAATAACATTCGTTGGGGCCCCTGCATCATTGATACAGCGGTAGCTCTACGTCCCTGACAAAAGCAAACCATAATAACGTCAAGTATTTTTTTAACAAATTACTAATGGAATCTGTTTAAGAAGGTTATAATCTTATATAAAGCAATAAAAAACAAGGTGCAATATTTTGATGACTCAAAATCAGAAAATCTTAGTTTTACCAATTCTATTTCAATAGTAACATCAAATGAAAGGTACTTACATATTATCGCAACCTACTGGTGACATTGTATAAAACGAAGCACATTATTGCCAATTCCACACATACAACATCTGGATTGGCCAACTTTGCGAGTTATCCTGAAAGTTGGCGATTGTTGCGATAATACGTAAGAATCAAATGAAATTTTAAAAGTTGTCTAAAACAGAGAAAAAACATTCTTATATAAAAACTCTGTCGTTTAATTTCGTCAAATTAAAATGTCTCCAAGTGGGAAAAAAATATTGTTTCCAAATATTGAAAGTTATATCACAGCATTTGGTTACGTCTTTTTATTTAAGGTATATGGTTAACGGAAACTATTTGGTAGAAAAATAAGTAGCGTACAGAAATCAATTATGTAAATTTCATTTTTGCTTAGTAAAGAGAAATAAATTTAGCTTAAAATTACAGAAAAAACACGATGTAGAATTTAAGCAAAATTGTAAACATCCCGCGATAATGCTATCCGATTGTTGCCCAAACTGCAAAACAAAATTTGAGTTGTTGAAAGAATAATTTTTTAAAAATAATTTATTCGAAAAATAATCCCAATTACGTATCAAAAAATAAATATGACAACCAATAAACATAACCATAGTAGAATTATACAATAATTCGGAAAAAACTATGCGTAAAGTTTAAATTTTCACATTCAGAGCGAATTGTGACGTCATAACACCAAAAAATCACTTAAAAATTAAATTTAAAAAAAATTTAGATTGAATTTCAAAATAAAAAGTACGTAAGAACCTGAATGGAGTCAAATGCAACGTTATGTCAACATTTCAGATAAATCCATGCAGAACTTTTTGAGATATGCGAGCTTACACAAACCAACACAACATTTTTATGTATATAGATAAGACATTTTTTAATGATTAATGCTAACAGTTTTTATTTATCAGTATTGTTAATTGTGAGTTACATATTTTATTAATATTTCATTAATTATTTTTAGATTAGCAAAACTCATGAACAGCCTTCTTCACCTACAGACTCTCATAATCTAACATTTGAAGAAGCTGCTCTAAAGAAAGAAGAATTGGAGAAAATGGAAAAGCAGAATCAAGAAGGTGATCAATTTTAATAATAAAATTGTGTCAGAAAAACTATACTTTTACTTAACAAAAATTTTCATATAAATAAATATTTGTATTTTTTTTAAATAAAAATATGGTTTGATTTTAGTTAATATGATCAATGATATTCAAGTTATCACATATATTAATAAAAATAAAGTTTCTAAGAATTTTTTTTTAAAATTTTGATATTTTAATTAAGTTTAATCCAAATGGTATTGTAAAAGTCTCAATTTTTTATAGGCATGTGATAATTATTCTTAAATTAATATAATTTATTTTGTTTTAATCTTTAATTTCAATTTATATTTAAAATTTTATTTTTAAATTTAATCATGAATTTATTTTTTTTAAAAAAATTATAGTTAAAAAGTTTTTTTAAAAAAAAATTATAGGAATTTTATGTTTTAGGTCATGAGTGTATATTTGTCAAGGGCTTGGTACAATTTATTAAGTTGAGATTATGCTTTATTTTTTTGTAGTTTAAATTTATTTTTTTTAATCTATGAATATTTACACTATGAATATTTACACTATAAATGTGAATTTTTTTGAATTGCAATAAGCTTTCCTACTTAATATGTTTATACCCGAAATATTTAAAAGGCACTAGCTTCAAGAATTAATTTCTTAATATTACAAATACTATAATCCTATAACATGCATCTTTTAGAGAAATTGAAGAAAAGTTTAACTGAATCTGCTAGAGAATATGAATCAAAACAAGTGAAAAGAAAATTTGAAGAAGTGACTGTTATTACAGGTGAAGAAGAAGAATCAAATGTTTTACAGGTAATTTAAATAAATGCATGTTTAACCTTTGCTTGCAGTATATTTTTATAATATTCTTTTGGAGTAATTGCTGTTAAAAATTCAAATTTACATCAAATAAAAAAAGTTAGAAAAATTTCATAATATAAATCTATACTAATAAAAGGAACTTTTGGACTGTGTGTTTCACTTCTACCGCCAAAACTAAGCAATCGAGAAGTATAAAACTTGGCACATAATTATTCTAGGTCTGGATGATGTGCTCTATGAAGAGTTTTTTTTCGAAATTTGCTTTAGATTTTTTAAAATTAAATTTGAAGCGATTTTTTCATTTTTTTTTCAACAACTGGATTTTAGTTTTGTTTGTTTGGCAACACAGTGTATTTGCTTTAGAAATTTGCACTCAAAAGTTTGAGATACCAACTGAAAATTTTGCATTTTTTTCTACAGTAATCTGCTGCATCATTTTCTTTTTAAGTTAAAATTTTTTTTGATTTTTGTATTTTTAATATTTCTTATAGTTTTTATTTTAAAACTGTATTCTAGGAGAAAAATGCATCGCTCTTCAAGCTAAGCCTACTTTTTATTTTTTCAGTAACTAAATTAAATTAACTTGATGTACATTTTTGTTTTGCTTATATTTTACTCGATTATTCCAAACCATTAATGACTTAGAGTTAATTTTGTCATTTCTTTTTCAGCTTATAAATTTCTCATTTTTTGTGTAGTCACAATTGTGTTCATTTTGTAAATTCTACTTTGGTTAAAGGCAGCGTAACGTTTATTCTTTTGTCATGTTGATATTTATACATTTACATTTGATTCTTCTGTAGTGTTTCTGTTTTTAAATTTAATTAGGTCTCATTTTTAAAATTAGGAATGTGAAATTTAAGTTATCAGAAATTCTTAAACTGAAAAAGAAATGAGACAAAATTAAATCTAATGTATACATATTATGGTTAAAATGAAAAAATAAAAAATGTGACACAGCCCTAAACCTAAATCACAAATGAAAAAGTAACCACAAAATTAAATCTAACCAAGGAATGGTTGGGAATAATCAAATAAAATATAAGCTAAACAAAAATGTATATTAAACTAATTCAGTCATTGAAAAAATATAAAATATTCTTAGGTGGAAGGCCGAAAAATTTACTTGCTTTTACTTCTTTAGCATTATTTTATAAGTAAGTTTATAATATAAATTATTTGTAATTAATTTAAATGTTGTTTTTGTATGTTTTCTTAGGATAAAATGAAACATGAAATAGAATTTTGAAACTCATTGAAAAATTTATCTATTAAAAAATACTATTCTTCGTAAAACTTTTAGTCTACTTAAAAAATATCTCAATGTACACATTTGAAAAATTATGTTACTGACATATTAAGCAAAATTTTTAAACACATGCTACTTTAAACAAATTTAATAAATGTTTGGTGGTTTATGTATACTTATGAGAGTTTGTGTGTGTGTTTCACCTGTTCTGTCCAAACTAAGCAAGCCAGAAGTATAAATCTTGGCACAATTGTACTATAGGTCATAATGCTATGTATGCACTACGAAGAGTTTTTTTCAAAATTCGCTTTAGATTTTTTTTAAAATTCAATTTTTAAGCGATTTGGGTGATACCCAAGTTTGTTCAATGTTTTGTATGTGTGTGTTCGGAAGATAGTTTCATGTTAAATCAGTATATTTTGTTTTTAAAAATAGCTGTGATTTTAGGTTATAATGGAATCTGTTTTCTGCAAGTCTGTTTTTTTATTTTAAGGCTCATTTTAAATTTATGTATCCTTTTATTTTTGTGCATGATTATTTCTTACATATTATTGTGGTTATAATACTATATGGTGATTGCGTGATGGAACAACTACCCTTCTTGCAAGCCCTTACTTAATTACTGCACTAGCTACTTTTAAAGATACCATCATACATACCATCATACCATCCAATACATACCACATACATTCATACCATCCAATATCCTATTTCATTTCATATTCGTGATTTGTCATAGCTTTGCTATTAGCATCAAGAAGACCTGAGGGCACTCTCTCTCTTTAAACCTTTAAGCTGTATCTGAAAAATTTTTGCTTCCATTTTGGTTACTAACTTTAGGTTGACTTTTAAAGAGTCAACTTTGCAAAAAATTTTTTACAAATTTTAGTACCTAACTGTTGTAAGGACCTTATGTTTGAAATTCCGTTAAAACCAAACATTAGTAGTACTGTCAATCTACGGTTGTACTTAGGCTACAATCCATCTGATGTTGATATCACAATATGCAGCTCATTTATTAGTATAGCATAAAACTAAATTATCACCTGAATATTGGTACATCTCAGCAGTATTTCTTGCCTACTTCCAACTGCATAGCATGACCATTTGGTCAAAAAAATAAGTACTTATTTATTATCGCAGCCTATTGGTGGCATTATATGAAACGAAGCACATGGTTACCAATTCAGCGCAGACTACACATGGGAAATAGCAGTTGCCAACTTGGCAAATTATTAATAGAGTTGGCAATAATACTTAAGTACCAAATCTTCCTATGACATTTCGGTTCTTACATATTATCCCATCCTATTGGCGACATTACATGAAACGAAGCACATGGTTGCCACAATTTAGCATGTACAACACATGCAAAATTTTAAACATTAGCATTGGTGCGATAAAATGTAAGTAACAACATTTCCTTCCGTGGAAAGAGAAAAAGGCTACTGCCAAAGTGGTACTTTTTTCACCAAAATGTGACTTTTTTTCCTCATATAAAACACATAAGAATCTTTTTTGATATTGTGGTGCAAATTTTGCTGCAGTGATGCCAATACACAAGTACCCTTTTCTTTTATTGTCAAATTCCATGTTTTTCAATTGTAACGAAAAAGCAGAAGAATGTAACTAAAATAAAATGACACTCAATTCAAACTAATTGGAATTAACAGATTATCAATGGTGTGATTTAAGTTAGAATTTCAATTTACGTATAAGGTTTTTTTACTTTTTTTTCATCTGAGCTGCTTATGGTAGTTTTATCAAAATCAGACCTTAATTTTTCTATTTAAAGTAGCTGTTTGGTTTGAATTAATATTATAATTTCTACTATGTGTAAGGTTACTTTTATATTTGTTTATTTTATTTCTTTTTCAATTTTAAATATTGAAGATTTTCTGTTGTGTGTTTCTTTTGTTATTGTTCAAAACTGTTTATGGCAATTTTATCATAATCAGGGCTTACTTTTTCTGTTTTAGATAACCTTTTAATTTAAATTAATATTATAAAACTAGCTGTATGGCTCAGCATTTGCTCAGGCTTTCTCTACTTTTTTAAGTAAAAGCCTGAGCAAAATATGCTTTTTTGAAATTTCTTTGGTTGCATGGACTATTGCAGTGTATATTTTTCATAATCAAAAAATGGTAACACTCATATGGGCATTTATAAAATAAACATAAAACATGACAAATAAAATTGATAAAAAGGTCTATTTTATTATTTTTTTAAAAATTTAAATTACCTTTTTTTAAAAAAAATTAAAAGATCATAAGTTTTATTATATTTTTCAAAAATAATGTATGATTAATTAATGTTTTGTTTATTATTTCACATATGTGTGTAAAATGTTTTTCATATTCAAGAAATATTTTTATAAGAAGTGGTGTGTAAATGAAAAATTGTTATACGAAATTATATTATGTTCGGTAAAACAATGGAAAAATATTTTGAAATTAAATTTACTTTTGTAACTTTAAATAATCTTGCTTATTATTGTAGATACAGTAATTATATGTGATACAAAGACTCAAAAGTCAGTTTTTCAGCTGAACAATAATTTGAGGCTTTTTTAAACAGAATCTTAGATCATTATTACCTATTCATGACACAAATATCAAAGGTTTTTTTTCAATCAATGAAACTACGCCTTCACTTCTCGCCTGAGAAATTGAAGAGAGTTATTGGGGCGTATTGATAAAATTCCCGTTTTCGAACTGCTAAGATTTTAATAATAAAATTTGGTTTACGTGCTTCTTTTGTTGAATTGGAATCTGCTAAGAATGCTGTCAATGAGGTATTGATGATAAAAGTTGTTTTTGCTCTGTTAGATATAGACTTGAAATTTAGCATGCAGGTTTATTTTATGGAGTAGAAATCCACAGAAAGTTTCTTTGGTGGAAATCCACTTGATTATTAGGTTAAATGAGCGCAAAAAATCTTTCTACTTCTATTTTATATATAAATAGAAATTAGATATTATAATTTCTGCCCTTTTTATATCAAGAGGCGAGAGTTGCAGTTATAAATATATTTTTCAATACAATCGAATTCTTAATGCTAGATATCAATAATTCATATATATGTAAACAGTATACATTTATACAACATCGTGAAATACCCAGTGAAGCGGGTGGGTAACGGCTAGTATAAATATATATATGTAGATTTTGATTTCAGTTCATACTAATTAATTTTTTTTAGTATTGAATTACATCTTATACTCTATATTAGATTTATTACAGAGATGTTACAGAGTATTGCACCCAATACTAATTGAATTTTTTTTCAGTTGAAGGCTTCCTAATATTTCTCATTTATGATAGCATTTATAGTGAATCATTTTATCATTAATTTTTTTTTCGGGTTAATTCACCCATATTTCCCATAGCAGAAACTTACTACTGCTATCACTTTTCTGTTATTTTTTATTTATATTTGCATTCATTCACATCTTTTTACTCTAATGCATGCTAATTTTCTGTTACACTGAAACATTTGTTTTTGTTAAATTATTTACTTTCTAGCATGTTAATTTTCTCTTACATTTAAATATTTGTCTTTGTTAAATTATTATTTACTTTGAGGCCAAATTGCAATTGTTTTAAAATTATTTACAATGTGAACATTTATTTGAAAAAATATTTTATTTTTTGGTTATATATATGTACATAGCTTCATACAGGGTTTTTGCCTCCCTAAAAATATAATTGCTATTAGGTGAATTTTTTATGTTTTTAAAACTTAACCTGTGCAAAGAAAGAATGGGCTTTTGAGCTATTTTGGATAAAACTACATTTTTTGAGACATTTTTAAGTTAACTGTATGCAACGATTGATTAATGAAAATCTGGAAAAATCATAAATTGAAATTTGAAGATAAATCTTATATCTGAAGGGGGAGGGGAAAATAGTTCTATACACTCAAAAAACGCCGCTGTAACGCCAGGCTATAGAAATTTAAAAAAAAAGTGTCTTGACAATGGAAATATGGGGAAGAAATTTCGAAAAAAAGGGAATTGTAATAACGTTAATAGATATTACACACGCACACCAGGAAGGGCTGACGGTGAGAGGGGAAGGGGAATTTTTCCATGACAATATGTTATGCATTCAAAAATGATCGTGCAATGCCAGAGGTATGGAAAGAAACCTGTCAAACAATGAAAAGAAGTGAAAAAATTTCGTAAAAGGTAATTTAAAGTTATACACTCAGTAAAAGCCCATGCAAAGCCGGGTGAAGGAATATTGGAAGTGCTGATTTTGTGAACGGAAGGGAAAATATAAAAAATAAAGAGCAGGGCAACGCCGGGCTATGCAGCTAGTCATATCTAAATTTATCAATTTATATGCAAAAGTTGAATTTGTAAGGCATGGCTCGAAAAAATTTTGTAGGAACTATTGGACAGTATTAAAATTTATTTGTAAAATGTGTTATGCAGCAAAATGTATATATATTTATGTATATATACATACAGGGTGCATGAAAAAAACTTGGACAAACAATTTTTTATATAGCTTTATTAAAAAATAAGAAATTAACAAAATATAACAAATAATAATAAGAGTACACTCATACTAATAAATAAATTTAATTGGTTTCAAAGTGACTGTCATTTGCAGCAATGCAGAGGCACAAACGCATGCAGAAATTTTCAAGGGTGGATCTCAAGTCTTTAACCTTTAATGTACCCATTCACGTAGAAGTGATTGCTTTAGAGAGTCAAAAGTTTTGTGATGTTTAGTGCAGGCCCTGGACTCTAAAATAGATCATACACTGTATTCCATGGGATTGAGAGCCAGCGAATTGGGTGGTCATTCTTCAGATGATATCATATCTGGAAAATTCGCCTTGCACCACTCTAGTGTCTCTTCAGCCTTGCAAACTGATGCAGTCTTGTTAAAGCGTCCAATTTGCATTTATGAAATGCTTTTGGTCCCACGGAAGTACAACTTCCCTCTGGTACACTTTTTAATTGATTTTAACGCCCTCTTCCACAAAAACAAAAGGTATTTTGCCATTTGAGCAAATTCTGCCCCAGACCATGACCAACTTTGGATATTGACATTATTCAACAATTGTCAAAGTGTTTGGAGCGTTCACACACCAGATTCTATCATTTTGGGAGTTATGAACTTGTTGAACTGTAAAGAGCTTCTCTCTCTCATCAGTGAAAAGTGAACTTGTTGAACTGTAAAGAGCTTCTCATAAGTGAAAAGTGAACTTGTTGAACTGTAAAGAGCTTCTCATCAGTGAAAAGAAATCTCTCCCGGCGCTGACTTGTGGCCCGTTTCTAAATTTTTTGGTATCCTTGGAGCCATACGAGTTTGTTTTTTTCAGTGAGAAGCTGAACTTTTTGCAACTTGTAGGGCTTCAGTCCAAGCTCTGTTTTTGCTATTCACCTCACCAATCTGTCACTTATTCCCATGAGCAATCTGTCACGAGCAATCTGTCTCATGGAAACCCTTGGATTTCTCTGGACTCACTTTTCGATGGCCTTACGATTCCTTGAAGCGTTTACAATGCGTTTTCCCTCACTTCTTGGACGTCAACCATCATTGCCAAGCTGTTTGAAACAGCAGATTGCATTAGACACTGTTTGCCAATTTACTTTCAGCAAATGAACTTGCTCAAACAATTCTAAAATAGCAGACCTTTTGCTCGACATTATCAAAAACACATAAGTCAAGGTGAAAAATAAGAAATATATTTAAAAATATTTTATTATTAAAGTGTTAGATAAAGAAACATGAAAGCATCAATTAAAAGGAAATTCTTTAACTATTCTAGGAGGCAAGAAATTTGTCCTTGTTTTTTGCTGCACCTTGTACATGTATATTTATATATGTATATGCTATGAGATAAATTTCATTAGTTTATATGACTATCTGTTCAAAAATTAGGAATTTTAACATGCCTTTTGGGGATTAATGGATTAATTTATTCAAATAAGTAATGCTTTAGATGAAGCTCAGTGGCTGAGTGGTAGCTTATTGCACTTTTGCGCCGCAGGTTCGGGGTTCAAACGCTGGGCTGGGCAGAGTCAACTCAGCCTTTCATCCCTTCATTGGGATGATAAATGAGTACCGAGCTTGCTTAGGAACTTGATGAACTGGGGGTTTTGTGTTAGACTGACCACCTGACTGGAGCCTCTGCTTATGCACCTCAGTGCCCAAGGTCACGAAAACTGAGATGGACACATTAGGCCTTGGCCCTCATGGGCTGTCGTGTCACTGAATTTAGTTTAGTTTTATGCATTAAATATGTAGTAAAATAATCACCTAAGTTGAGTTACGAATCTAAATATTTTTCAGAAACTATTTTAAAATTGGGTATTGCAATTCAATAGCAAAACTGCCAAATTTTTCTTTAAAAGGACCTTTAGTTGACTTTCTACCCTTTAATCCTAGCTTCATGCAATTCCTTATATTAATTAAATTATTACTCTTTTCTACCCTCTCTTTCCAGTGAAAGATTTACTGAGGAAGTTTAATATAAATAGTTTGTAAGATACTTTTTGCAGCCTTATCTGTAATTAGTATGTATCCATTTAACCATATTGAATGCCATTTATATTCTCTACTGTGTGTTGTGGCAATGCCAAGTAATTAGTGTTCCACTTTGAAAATTGCGTAAAGAAATTAAGTTTCAGCATTGATGAGGCATACAATTTTTTAAAGGTTTTTATTTAAAAAGTTTAAAAACAACATATTTACACAACCAACTAAAACGAACAAGAATGAATAGGTATATCTGCAACAAAATATGAAACGTCACTTGTACTGTATGAAGTACGCACTCAATTGGCAAAGTGATAAGGTCATTTACAAATATGTCATATAATGACGTCATCAGCAGTGCTAACGAACATTTGCATATTCATCTGTGTTGAACATGTTAATAAAAAGTTATGCAACTCATATGTTTATTTAAATTATAGAGGATGAGATAAAAAATTAATAGGCTTTTCCCACAATTCTTAATAAAAGTCATAATTTTAAACTTGGAGTAATTTAATTGTCGAATTGCATTTAACAAGTAATCTTGTGTTTGGATTGAGCCTTCTAGTATTTGAAGTTATCAGTTTTGCTGATGTAAATGATGATTGTTATTTTAGAGGATTTGTGGTATTAAAAGAATTAATGGCTCCATAGCAAGGTAGACTAACAAATAAAGCTAAGGGAGCTTAGTGTGTGTATTAGTAAGTCTATTTATTTTGACTTTTAATGTTGATTTACATTGAAAGGTATCATTTTATTCTTTGTCACATGCATTCTTTTAAATTAATTATGCATGATTTATTGACTATTTCATGTTTATATACCTATTTTTATGTTCTTTGTTAGTGAAGGTTTTCTTGTTTCAGATAAACTGCAAATTATTTGCATTTGACAAAGTGAGTATGAATTGGCAAGAAAGAGGGAGAGGTTTATTGCGACTAAATGATAAAGAATGTAAAGGAACTTTGCATTCAAGAGTTGGTAAGTGATTAAAATGTATTTTTTTAAAAAAATATTCATGTTACCATATTAATATTTTCTTCAGAATTGATACATTATATTTTACTTTTCATAATGTGAAGGAATGAGTAAAGATGTTTGCTTTCAGTTTTATCTACTTTCTATTTTTTACAGTTGATTTTGAATAAGGTAAGGTAATTTTTAATGAAAGGATTTGGTCAATCAAAATTTCTGGATTTTAGTGGCATTATTATTATATTTGAACTGGCATGTTTTTTAAAACTATTGTAGTAAAATTTAATATTTAAAATAAATTTGCTTGATTTTTAAATAATCTTTTTATTTTACATTATTAAGATACTGCACATTTTTTAGGAGATTATAATTTTACTGGAAATAGTTAATTTAAAGCAATTTTTTAAGATTTAATTACTAGGCTTCAAGAGCGTAACTAAAAAAAAGTTGAGTAAATTTGATGGTTTTATAAAAATATCAATCAATTATAGAAAGTTGAGTGCATGTTTCATCATTACATTATGCATAAACCTTTTTTTGAGAAAATGATCTGTGAAATTCGAGATTTCAAAATGAAAAAAATTTTGTAGTAGATTATCAAAAAATGAATATCATCTGAAAAGCTGTAAGGGAAAGAATAATTTTAATAACTTTTGTAATTGAATGAGTGAAATATATGTTGATTTTAAGTTAAATGTTTTTTAAAAATATATAGTTCCTTCATAATGTAAACATATATTTGTTTCAGTGATGCGCATACATGGAAGTCTAAGAGTTGTTTTAAATACAAAAGTGTGGGCTGGAATGTCTGTAGAACATCCAAGTAAAAAAACTGTCCGATTGACAGCCTATGACCCCCAGGGTGTTAAAGTTTTCCTTGTCATGGTAAGAGTCTTTTAACACTATGTTGATTAATTATAAATTGGAACTAATTTTCAGCATTTTTTATTTTTTAAATCTGGAAATATTAGTCTATATATATAAAAATTAATGTTTGTCTGTCTGTACTCGATAGATTCAAAAACCATACATCCAATCACCGTGAAAATTAGGGAAATTATTAGGTTTATCTCTGGGAAGGTTTTTGAAATTTTTTTTTTAAAATCAGTGTTGGGGTTCTAGGTGCTCCCGAACAAATATCCTCAAAATATTAATTACATTTAATTAGTAATATTTGTTAAAAGTGTAACCATGAATAAATTGAAAAATTAAATTTTTACTGATGAAATTTATTCAAATTACTTGAAATTTCGTAGGCAGGTTCCTTTCATGGAGTAGACATCAGCTAAGAACGGATTCCGCAAAGATGGAACCCCAAGGGGCGTTACGGGGGTTTAAGGGACGTACAGTCTTAAAAAACTTGGTATGCAGATTCCTTTCATAAAGTAGAGATCCCCTACAAAATGATTTTTACAAAAATCGACCTCCAAGGGGCGTTCAGGGCGCTTAAGGGATGTTATGCATAATTATTTCCTTTTTAAAACTATTAAGATGTACAATCTTGAAATTTGGTAAGCGGATTCCTTTCATAGAGTAGAGATCCGCTATACAATGGGTTTTTGAGAAAATGACTTCCAAGTGGCGTTGTGGGGGCCAAAGGGGCGTTTTACATAATTATTTCAATTTTTAAACTATTTGATGTACATTATTGAAATTTGGTAAGTGGATTCCTTTTTCATAGAGTAGAAATCTGCTAGAAAATGAGTTGTGAAGATCAAATCCCAAGTAGCGTTATAGAGAATCATTTCCATTTGTAAATTATTTGACTGAAATTTGGTAAGCGGATTCCTTTCCTGGGGTAGGTTCCGCTACAAAATGAGTTGCATGAAAATCGGCCCCCAAGTGGTGTTGTGGGGAATTAAGGGGCATTATAGGTAATTATCTCCTTTTTTTTAAACTATTAGATGTAAAATCTTGATATTGAGTAAACAGATTCTATTCATTGAGGAAAGACCCGCTATAAGATGTGTTTTGGGAAAATCGCTTCCAAAGTGGCATTGCGGAGGCTTAAGGGGCGTTATAGATAATTATTTCCATTTTTAAGCTATTAGATGCACAGTCTTGAAGTTTGATAAGCAGATTCCTTTCATAGAGTAGAGATGCACTACAAAATACACTTGGGGAAAATTGAACCCCAAAGTGCTCTGAGGGGGATTAAGAAGCGCAATAGATAAATATTTCCGTTTTCCAACTATTAGACCCACCTGCTTGAAAATTAGAAGGTATGTTCCTTTCATGGAATAGTGTTCCTCTAACAAAGAGTTTTAAGAAAACCGACTTCCAAAGGAGTGGGTTTGCGAGGGGTTAAGGAGAGTTATGGAAAAATTCCTGTTTTTGAATTTAACCCATTTACTTGAAATTTGTTGAGCACATTTTTTTAGTTCAATAGTTCCACTAAGAATGGATTTTACAAAAATCAACTCCAGGGGTAATCAGGGGAGTTATTGTGGCATATTTATTGATAGACAAAATTCCCGTTTTCTACTACATTTAGTTGGCATGTTTCTTTTGTTGAATTGAAATTCGCTAAGAATGCTCTCAACAGGGTTACGGGTGTATTAATAATTAAAATTCCGTTTTTGCTCTATTAGATTTAGACATGAAATTTAGCACGCATGTTTATTTTATGGAGTAGAGATCCACTAAAAGTTGCTTTGGTGGAAATCTACTTGATTATTGGGTTAAGTGAGTGCAAAAAATCTTTCTACTTCTATTTTAGATATTAATTGAAATTAGAAATTATAATTTATGTCCTTTTTATGTCGAGGCGAGATTTAAAGCTATAAATATATTTTTCAATAGAATCGAATTCTTAATGTTAGGTATCAATAATTTATATATATGTAAACAGTGTATATATTTATACAACATCGGGAAATATCCAATGAAGCGGTTGGGTAACGGCTAGTATATCATAATTTATAATTTTTCATATTTATGTTAAAAACTTTTAAGTGTGATTTTCTATTTAAATTAACACTTTGTTTGAAAGAGTGTTGAAATTAAAACTTACTTGTGTGACGCAATGTTGTTTGAGCTAAAAATATCAAAACAAATTTTCGAAATGAAAATCATAAAGAAATGAATAAATTTGTCATAAGATATTGAAATGATTTAACAAAAAGTTTGGAAAATATAATATAGGCATAAATTTCTTCTTAATAATATTTTTTCTATATCATAATAACATAATTTTAGCACTTGCAGTAGTTAAAAGGTAATTGTAAATTCCTTCTTTTAATCTATAACAACTCCTATTCTGGGTGTCTTAAACCTTGATGTACATACTCAGAGGGAAGGTAGAGAACATCATTATGAATCATAATCATGCTGAAAAGCATAGACAATATGGATAGGTGCTGCTTACTCTCAAGGTTAGCATATATGGCTTTTTTTCATTTCAGATTGACTGGTGAACTTGAATTGTTTCATAAGTGCTGAGTTGAAGTACTGTAAAATCTTGCATATAATGTACACTGGCACATAATGCGCACCAGTACATTCAAGCTGCATTTTGTAATTTTTAGGTATATTCATCCTATGTGTATCCCCCTTTTTTTAATGAAGGAACCTGAATTTTATGTGTACATTCTTTTATGTTTTGAAGTTATTTATTTCTAGGTATTATCACAAGAATTTGAAAAAATGGTAGACTTTTAAATTCCTTAGTTATGTCAATTCTTTTAAATAAACAATATATGGTTCTGTGTAGAAGCCTAATTTTTTTTATACTAATCTCATCTCTACTTTTAAAGCTATCATTTTTATATCCAGCGTATAATGCATACCCGTCAATTTCAATCTAATTTTTTATGTTAAAAGTGCAAGTTATATGCCGGAACTTACGATGTATATGTCACAGGGAAACGAGAAAATTAGGGCTTTCGTCAAATCCCTAAAGAAGATGATCAATTCACACAAGATGTTACAATAACGTCTCTTTGATGTCTTTTCCCTGTTGTAAGTGAATTAGTTAAATCCACGAACTGTTTTAGTGAAATGATGAAATGAAAAAATATGCCACTTTTTTGGTACTAGGGGACTGATATTTGGGGAATTGCAATAACTTGTTATGTTTAGGATCTGCTGGGATGCACTCCCCCTCCGGTGCATTCCCACTCCCTCTACAGCTTTTTGGCCAATATTTCGACACCCGAGCGTCACAGTCCATTCGGACCTGGCTCATTCGATCCCTCTCTAACTGCTCTTCTAATTATAATTTTATACTCATAGGGCTATTCCTTACATAGTTTTTAATGGTTTTAAATTTTCTTTAAACTTTTAAAATTTATTTATATCTACAATATCTTGGCTCCTGTTTGAGTCTCGGGCTTGAGATTTGAACCAACTGTTCCACTCGTCGAGACCCATCCAGTCATATATTTGACTCCCATTGTGTAGGCATGGGGAGACCTTAAGCACTAAAATATCATGCTTCCTCGTTAATCCTATGCGGTCTGAAAAAATTTCACCCCCCTAAGGAATTGAGCTTGGGACTTAATTTTTGCAGGTCTACTCTATTTCCGTGTATGTGCGAGCTTTACGTTGAATTGGCCCCTTCGTTGCTCCCCCCCCCACAGGGCTTCCCTATTAATAACTCGAATCCTATGCTACCTTGGTCGATCGCACCGCCTGGATTCGATTGATATCCCTATGAGCTCTTCAAATATGTAATTTTATCCCAATAGCTCCATACCTTCCCCCATTTCACGTTTTTAAAAAATTTTTAAATTTTTTAAAATTCCAGATAGCTCTGAGGATTTTTGACCTGAATGGTTCAGAAGTACAAGAACTCAACCTGCCAGGTCTCCCCGGACAGCATTTTGCCAATATTTTAAAATAACGTCTCTTCAATGTCATTTTCAGATGAAAGTAAGTGATTTTTTTCAAACCCTGAACTGTATCAGTGAAATGATGAAATGAGTTAGTCAGGATTTGCATTAGCAAAATGGCCAAAGGCTTCTTTTTTTAGGATTGAATGAGGAGGTAGGTGATGGGAGGAGACTTTCTGCGTGTGTGATTAATTTTTATTCTGAATTGTAATTAGGCTCCAATTCTAACATGGTCAAGAAGGTTGCTGTGATTTGATAAAACTTCTGCTAATACTCATACTATATCTTGACTTTTTTCAGGCACAACCAAAGGATGCAGAACAATTATTTAATGCTCTTGATTGGCGGGTAGCAACTCTTAAAAACCAAGATGTATCTTCTTCCAAGGAACCTTCAAAGGAGGATGAAAGTCAATCAACTTTAGAAGAAGCTACTAGTTCTTCCACCCTGCCAGATGCTTCTTGTGAAGACAGTTGTGACAATTCTTCGAATAAAGGCTTTGATAGTGGATGTTGTGGAGCAGACAGTAGTTCAGAAACAAATTTCATACCTCATGAGTCATCTGGAGATGCTGTTTCTGATGGTGCTGCTGATTCAACTGAAATCCAGTCATGAGAGCTATTTTAACACAACAGACATGTTGAAAATTTATCAGTTTTGCCATATTTTTTATGGTTACTTTTTGTACGTTTCGAGTGTGACGCACTGTGCTCATTTCTGGACTTTTAACTACAGTGCTCATTCACATGGGTAGACTTTATATATATAATAATTGCATTCTAATCTCTCTCTCTCTCTGTGTGAATTAGACTTTACCTTTCTGATAGGTTCATGCAATTGCCAAAATTTGGTATGTTAAGTTCACCATCAATGTCTACTTACAAAATACCTGAAGACTACAGTTCATGGCACTATTTATTATTCCCTTTAGTTCATTAAGCCAGAGTGGAATATAAGAATGGACAGCCATCAATTAAAATGGTTTCCTCTGTAAATTTTTGACTGTACTTATGTGGGTTTGAATGTTTCAAAAGATGAGCAATATTTTATGGACAAAATGTTGTTAATGAAATAGTTTTGAATTCTAGGAATTTTACACTTAAAACTGCTGTTGTAGAGCTGTTCAGCTAAACCTCATCCAAGACAAATACTTCCTTCATCATTGTGTATTGATTAAATGCTTAATTTGATCACTTTTGAGTTATGACATCATCATTCTTCTGCATTTAATTAATAATAAATTGCGGGTCCCCCCCTCTTTTCTTGGAAAATATTATTTTAGCTTTTTATGTCTTAGTATAATTTAATTTTTAAATTTTGCTTTAAAAAGCTAATTACAAGTTATGGTGTTGTCAAGAATGTGTATATAGTAGCATTCCAGAGAAACTGTTGTGTTTCTTGTGTAACAAGCTAGTACATTGCAAACTGCCTTTATTCAACTATGCTATGTGTACCATTTTGAAAATGAAGAACATTACTGTCATAAATTTAGTGAAATTCTGTTGGTTACAAAAAAAATCTCATAAACTGTGTTCAAAGATTGAACTGATTTTCAATAATAGATTTGAAAACATAGATTGAATAAAGAACTATTTATGAGTGCTCTTTTCATTTTGTAAAGCTGTTAATATTTTCAAATTTTTATTTTGAAGAAATATATTATAACTTCATTATGTAATCAAGGTTGTTATATTCATATTACTCTTTTCTCATGAAAAATATGTTTGAATATATTTCCCTTTGCGATTATTCAGTGCTTTTTAATTGTAAGCTTTTGTTCTTAAACTGTACATAGTTACATTTTTTAACATGATTTGAAAGTTTGAATTATTACTATTCTTCTTAGTTAACAAATCTAAAATTTAAATATATATAATATATATATATATATATTGAGAGAACTAAATCCATAGAAAAAATTAACTAAAGAAAAATCCCCATTGTGATGTTTATAATACCTTGTTATATTTAAAAGAACCAAATCTGTAGGTTTATTAAATTTTTTAATATGGCTAAAAATAATTTACATATGCAATTTTTAAAATAAAGTTTAGAAAGGGATATGAATTGCATTCCTAATGATCATCAACGCAATTTTTGATTCTGAAAGAATATAAATTAGGAGTTTTTAGCTTTAATATCAATTAACTGTAGCTAAAAGGTATAATGTGCACTAAAGAAATGTTCAAACACAAAATTTGTTTGATATTAACCCTTCAAGCGGTCTGCACGTAAAATCCTGCCATTCTATAGATGCTTTTTTGCCTTCAAGTAAGATTCTCAAAAAGGGTTAAGCCGTATTTTTAAAAATACGGCTCAACCGCTTTTGAGAATCTTTCTTGAAGGCAAAAAAATATGTGTGGTGCATTTTCGAAGCATCTCTTTAATGGCAGGAGTTTTACGTGCAGACTGCTTGGAGGGTTAATCAAATAAAAATATATATGAAACTTGGTTTTTTTTTATAACTATAAAATGTTTTGTATTTTTTAGAGATTTTTTTTATAAGCTCCAAAATTTTATGAATGCAGAATTAGATATAGCATATAAAATAGTGTTGTGATTTTCATATGTATTTGATAAAATATACAGAAATTTGTTAACAGTAAAGAAATTTAACTATAAATGCTCCTTTTTTTATTATATACAAATCACATATTCTGTGGTATTATCAACAAATAATATTTTCATTATTAGGGAGAACTAATTTTTCTCTCATGCTGCATGTCATGATGATTTTCATATTTGCTAAAAGATTGGTATAAAATTTATCCCTTTAATGTACAGATATTTTACAAATAATTTTTTTTTTTTTTTTTTTGCTGGTTTTTAAGAAAACATGTTTTAGAATCTTATTTTGGCCAAAAATACAAAATCAATAAAAGGTTTTTTTAATATTGGATTTTGATCCACATTGCAATTTTGCATGTACATTGACTTTTATGTTCTTTTTGAATTGCTCTGTTCCAAAAAAACATTTTTATCAGTGTTCAAATTTTTAACTTTTTCAATAGAAATAATAATAGTAGTATAAGGTTCAAAAAATTATTCCAAACTTTTTGTTCTACATATATTTGGAAGCAAGGTGCAGCACAGTCCAACATTTTGATTGTTATGCTTATAATGACTCTTCTTTTCCTTTTCTCTTTGCTATCTCTTTTAGCATGATGCACTGTGCAGTATCTTGTGTTTTTGGTGTTGGTGGAAAATAATGCTCCATTAGTCATAGAATTCCAGAATATTTTGAATTACCAGATTATTTGTATCTCTACGATAGTTTTGTATAAGTCTTTCTAGTAATTTATTTCTGAAATCCAATTTTTTTTACAAAATATATGCATTCCAAATGCTTATATCTAGTAAATAAAATAATATTTAAAAAAACATTTTTATAAATTTTCAGAATGTTGACTATGGATCGCAGTCAGTCTCACAAGTGCAAACAGTGCTTGTTTATATTCCAGGGTGAAAATTACAACAGCATAAAATATTATAGGTGCTTGAATTATCTCAAGTGTGCACAGATTGACCTGTTTAGCTCTCTTGAATTAACTTGATTGCACATGTTAAGTTAATTCTGCATGGTTTTTTGAAGATATTAATCTTGACTGACAGAACGAAAATTCAAAATATTGCAGTTTCTTTTTCATATAGATTCTTTGATTTTCCATTATTACAGCATCTTTTTCATTGGAAAAAAAAATGAATTGTCTGTGTTGTAGTATTTGTCATTTTATGAAATATTTTAATTCCAACGATGTCATTTTATATTGGGATAAAAAAAATCAAGTACAGTGGAAATCTGTTAACACGAAACTCGGGGTACTTAAATATTTTTTCGTGTTAAAGGATATTGCAAAAAATAAATCCATACATTTAATAATAAGTTTATTTACATAGATATGTTTATATGCATGTATTTTGTTAAAATCAATGAAATAAAAACATTCACACAAGAACTTAATGAAATTTTGGAAAATAATATACATTTTTTTGCATTGTCTTTAGCAATATATTGTTTGAAGTTGTCCATTTCACCATTGGAATGTGCCATCTAAATAACTACTCATACTTTTCATGTTCTTCATTTCCGATGATGATGGAAAAGAAGGTGCATTATTAATTTCATTTTCCTGCCTCGTTGATGTTTTTCTGCCATAATTAGGGCTGTATGTATGCACATTATCAAAAATGATAATGAGCGTACAGCTCCATGAATTCTTCCGATGATGCGGTAGGACAGTCCGACAATGTAGAAAATTTCTCAAGCATTTCATTAAATGTTCATTCCCAGAAGCAAAATTTTTTCGTGTATAGCGAAAAAATAGGTATGAAAATACATATTAGTTTTTCGGGACCAGTGTATTATTTCATATTAACTAATATTTCTTGTTAAGTGTATTTCACTGTATGAAGCATCTTAGCAATAAAAATAAGCAGACATGGAAACTCATTTTTAACTATGATTTTACTTCATGGCTGTAGAAATCTTTTTATAAGTCAGGAGGTGTTCTCTTATTAAACTACTTTAACCTCTTTCAGTTGGATTTAATCACGAAAAATTGTTCTTGCATTAACCATTTAGTTTTGAAAAATTCTTTCATTGTATGATTATTGAATGTTAATTGAAACTGTATTATTAACTAAGAAATATAATTCATAGTTAAATATAAAAAAAAATAAAACTTGAACAAGAGAGCATATGGCGATTTTCAAAACATTCTGGTGACACACATTCGTGAAGCATTCTTTTACTTTGTCAACAGTTATAGGAAGCCATTTTAAATGTTTTTTTTATTGATACAGTGCTGTTTGTTCTGTGTACCTATTTGAGAGATTTTCTGTTCAAAATATTTTCCAATAGTTTATGTTCAGCACTTCAAAGACTTCTAGCTGCTTCTAGTTTGTACAAAATCAGTATTTTACTTCAGACATTTTCCTAAATTTCTTTCAAGCAATATTACCTGTTTTAATGTAGTAAATCTTGTACGTAAAGAAAATTTATTATCTGCGTTTCTTAGCTGAGACTAGCACATTTTTGCCTTGTTAATTTTTCATAATCGCTCCAATCATCTTGATTTTCAAAGCCTTCATTATTTTTAATCTGTTTATTTCACAACACATTATTTATATTTGTAAAAAATGCAACACCATAAAAGAAGGAAATGTAGTACACAAACGACTTGTTGTGGTACAAATAAATAAATAAATTTTCAAAGCAAAAAAAAAACCGTATTAAGTATCCAAAATTAGTATTTGGTGTAGTCACCACAGGCTGCAATGAGTGCTGCTGTACGACATGGCATGGAGTCAAGCAGATGTTGAATGTCTGCTTGCTTTAGAGAATTCCATATCGCGCATCCGGAATTCCTCTTTTGAACGCCACCCAACCAAATCTCACTAATTTTCAATATGCGAAAAATCCGACGAATAAGCAGGTTAAGGAAGATGTTGCATGTGTTGGTCTGAAAGGAAGTCTCGAACTTTCCTTGCAACATGTGGGCGTGTATTATCCTGTTGAAAGATAGCTTTAAGGATGCTGTAAACAATGACAATTAAATTGTGGTTGCGGACGCCGTTTTCTTCACTCAAATGATCCCCAGATGAGTGATATGTTCATAAAATGTATCTTAAAATACAAATACACAGCTTGATTTTATATCACAGCTCTCTTTATTAACGGTAAAGAACAATCCAAAAAAAGAACTCAAAACAAAGTGCACAATGTTGCTATACAGCACAAGCTAAATTAAAACAAAATAATTTCTTGGATGGTTTGGAAATAATTTACAGCACGTTATATACTCCCACCTTGCAAAGTGAAACTGAACTTTGCAATCTAAAATAAATTAACCTTTAACCATGCAATACATTGTATAGATATATATGACACTTAATTCTTCCTAAAATTTGAAAGAATTTCACAAGTCCAATTTGCGAAGAATTTTTATGGTCCTTCCCAATCTGGTTTTTGTTGGGGGTTTCTCCTCAGAATTATCAGTACTTTCAACAGGAGAATCGGGAACATGGTCAGTAGATGATTCAGGAGTTTTCTCAACGGGTAGGTTGTCTTTTCCTGAGGCCTTCAAAACACCAATTTCAGTTTTAGCTGATACTTCCAATGGATATAGCCTTTGGCAGGGACGAATCCTCTCACCATGGGAGGTTCTAATTCTAGCTACTCTGGGAACACCATCCTTGCCAGGATAAACCTCCAAGACAACACCAAGAGTCCAGTCAATTCGTCGCACATTGTCATGCCCTATCAGTTCAACATCGCCCATTTCTAAAGCATTTTTCCTTGTCCCTCTGTGGACTAGAAGAGTAAGATATTCATTTCTAAACCTTTGTCTCAGATCTTCACGCAATTTCTGCAAGTATTTGGTGCGTTTTACCAATGAAGATCTATCTACTTGATCTAAATCAGGAGTTTCACAGTTGCTATTTCCGTGAATGAACATTGCTGGGGACAAAGGTAACAATTCATTTGGATCTTCGTGTATGTATGTCACAGGCCTAGCATTGATTATTAACTCACAATCACATACGATGGTCAGGAGTTCTTCATAATTTACTATAGATTTCCCTAACACTTGACGTAGAAGCTCTTTGAGCATTCTCACAATACGCTCCCACCATGCTGCTGTGGGTGGAATAAATTTCTAAGTGATTTTCTGGGCAGTTGAGTACACCACAATTTTATCCCAATCTAATGTTCTCAGTGCATTATTTGTTCCTACAAAGTACCATTGTCACTGTAAAGTACTAAAATCCTGCCTCTTCTCAAGGCTTGAATGAAGGTATCAGTAGTGAGTGATTGAACTAGTTCAAAATGTACTGCCCGGTAGACAGCACAGGTAAACAAAACAATCCAAGCCTTCACTTTTGATTTAAGATAAAGAGGACCTGCATAGTCTACACCTGTTACTTCAAATATCTTTGTCTGAGTAACTTATCTCTAGGCAGCGGAGCAAAGGGCACTTCAACATTCTTAACTTTATAACGTTTGCAAATCACACACTCAGAAAGAACTTGCTTTATTAATCTTTTGGCTCTAATTATCCAAAATTTCTCTGTAAGCAGTGCATGTAATATTGAAGAACCTACATGCATTGCTTTTTGCTTTTACATGCTCTTCTCGAATTATTTTCACTACAACATCATTGGCAGGTAAGAGAGAATCGGGAACTTGAAATCTTCCTTCTCATAACTGTCAGCCAACTTTGTTTTTATTCTCAGAAGCCCATCTTCATCTTTAAAGGCTTGCATTTTAGCGAGAAGTCTCTCTTGAAAGGCATTTGACTGCAGGGACTTGAAAACCAAAACCTCTGCTCGTTTGAATTCTTCATAGCCTAAGCTTCCCTTTAACTTGGTTGCATTTGAAACGTTATGAATGAAACGTAGCATCCACGCTACTATATTTTTCCACCTATAGTAGAAACAACAATCCCTCTTAATATCTATTGTTTGAACATTCATCATAGAGGTCACGATAGCTCTTCTTTCTTTATTCACTTTAATCTCATTGACATCTACTTCCACATCACTAATAGGCCGTTCTTGAGGCGAAAGATGCAACCGAGACCTTCCCACCATTTCGAGCTAGTTTGTTGAACACCCTCTACTCAGACAGTCTGCAGGATTCAGAGATCCAGGAACATGTCTCCAGGCTTTGACAGGTGTCAGCTTCCGAATTTCTTGAATATGGTTGTAAACAAATACACCCCACGATTGTTCTCTCTTCAACCAAGCTAATACTGTAGTAGAGTCTGTCCAGAAATAAACATTGTTGGAAACTCTTTCAAGACAGTTGTAGAAAGACGAGCAGATATAGCAGCACCAAGAAGTTCCAGTCTGGCAATTTCCTTTTTTCCACATGGTGCAATCTTAGTTTTACTTTGTACCAGTTGTATGTGTACAGTGCTTCCAATATCAACTCGTAGGAAAACAGCAGAATAGGCAAGTTTGCTTGCATCACAGAAAAGTAACGAAATATGCTGAAACCCACTATCACAGTGTAACCACCTTGGTACTTGAACATGCTTTAAGTATTCCAGCTCCTTTAGCCATTTCAGAAAATCTTGGCTTGTTTTTATATCTATTTCTTGATCCCAACCAATTTGAGATTCCCACAAACTTTGTAGCCAAAGTTTTGGTAGTAGCAACACTGGACCAGTGATCCCCAAGGGGTCAAAAACTTTTTGTGAAGCAGCAAGAATATTTATTTTTGTGATTACCTCTCCCATTAGTTCTCTCAAATCTGGAATATTTAATGATAGGGTATCTCAATGTCTGTCCCAAATCATTCCCAGGACGTTTGTAGGACTTGCTATGGGATCAGATGGGTTAGAGTGCTCCCACCCTCTTAAGCCAAGTTTTCTTTCAGCCATGATCTTCGTGGCTACATCAATAAATCGATCTAGCTCTGACTGGGTTTGGACACTTGCCAAACAATTGTCCACGTAAAAGCTGCTCATCAATTTTTGTACAATACACTCAGGCTATTTCCCAAGGCCTTGCTTCGCTTCTAACTTTTTCTCCAAGTGGTACTGGATTGTTGATTCAAGTAAGAATGGGCTGCTGGAGACACCAAACACTACTCAGCAATGCATATAATGTATAAGCTCTCCTTCACTGTGCCACAAAAATCGCAAGAAATTTCGATCCTCCTGATAGAGGCTTATCTGCAAGAAGGCTTTCCGTATATCAGCCGAAACACCTAATCTATACAATCGAAATCTTGCTAACATGAAAGGGTTCAGTTCACTCAAGTTTAAACCCTTTTCCAAACAGTCATTGAGGCTGATCGCTCCCTTTTGTTTTGACGAAGCATTAAAAACTGACCTAATTTTTGTAGTACTGTCCGGCTTCAGCACATGTCGATGGGGCAGATAGTGAGAAACAGACTGCTATTCTTCTTTAGGAACTTCTTTGATTATGCATTCTCCTTTCCATTCCTTAAAGACATCACCATATTCTTTAAACACAAGTTTTCCTTCTTCAGCTTACGGGTTGCCACTTGTAACACTTTAAATGCCAAATTAAAGTTGTCTGGCAGAGGTAAATGATTGTCAATCCATGGTAGAGAGAAAAGGAATCGCTCTTCATCAACCTTGACAGTTCTTAAGAAGTGCTCCATTGAGCTCCTCTTTGGTTTTTTGTTCTGAAGGATCTTGTATCCCCAAGGAATCCAATATCCACAACTGGGAGATATCCATCTCTTTCACAAATAGGGAGGCCACCAGCATAGCATTGCATGAAGAAATCTCACTGTCAGGTACTTTACCTGACAGAGTCCATCCAAGTATTGTTTCCATGGCAACAAGCCCACAGGATAAAATTCTGCGCTGGCCAGTCATGAGAGCTTTCCGATTTAATCTGATCCAAAAAACAATTGTTCAGATCGTGACTCTTCCTCTACATCTGATAACTGGATCTTCCATTTCATAAGATTCTGAAATCCAAGAACTTGGAGTGATGGATGCAATGTTGTCGCATATAGATGTCTGATCTAATGCTTCCAGGCTACATGTAACACTATTGTCTTGATTTCTTAATCTTATTCTATAACAAGTATGTTCACACTTGTCAGATTTAACCCCCCAAACAATGAGTGAATCAGAATTTCCTTTCTGAGTGGGATATATCCCATGTTTTCAACTACATTTTTTAATACATAAGACTTTTGTGACCCAGAGTCTAGAATTGCCCTAACTGGGATTTCTTTGTTACCACACACCATTTTTAACTTCAAAGTTTGGAGAAACACCCGGGGACTAGAAGTGCTGTTGGCCATATTAACTTCAACTTTTGGACCCTCATTTTTACTCCTGTATGAATCTTGATTCTTAGGCTTTAGAGACTCGCACATAAGTGGGACATGCCTTTTACCACATGTTACACATCTTAAATATGTCCTACAAGAACGAGTTGTGTGCTTTGGTGTTAAGCAAGCAAAACAACATTGCTTCTCTCTTAAAATATTATGCCTTTCAGTCAAACTCATCTGAGCTTGAAAACAGTCTTGGCTCGAGTGTTTCCCCGTTAAAAAACACATTCCTTCTTCACTTCCTTTGAAGCTGTAGTTAATAAATTGGCAGCTGAAGGTATCTTTTTCATTGGAAAATCTCTTACTTTTTTCTTAAAAGATTGGCCATTTTCATCTACACCCAAGCCAAAGCCAGCCATAGCCCAATTAATTCTTTCTTCTCCCTCTGTTTCTGCCTTGAAGAAAGTCATTAAATTGGTTAAACGTTCTTCAGCATCTGTTGAGGCTGTTGAAGTAGCACTTCTATTCCATGGTTTCAAAAAGTCCTTTTGAAAACATGACTCAACCTTGGGATAAAGAATTGAAGCACATTTTTCAGTAGTCACTCCTAAAGTCTCTAAGGCTCTTGGATAAAATTCGAATACATCATATATTTTTCTGTTTCTGCACCGAAATTATGAGTTTTAACTATTCACGAACATAAACCTCCACTAATAGATCATCTCTACCAAATCTCGCTTTTAAGCCTTCAGCTGTTTTGGGATAGTTGGCTGCTGTTGCCGGGAAGCTCTACTACTTCTCGGGCTCGCGAGCCCTTTACGGTAGCTTGAACAAGATACTGAAATTTGTTCTCGGGCGCGATTTCATCGTCATGGATATGTTGAAATTGACTCCAAAATTGTAGCCAATCTTTAATATCGCCACTAAACTGTCTAAATTCTAATTTCGGCAGATTAAATTTCTTTTTAGCGCCAGATATAACAGTATTTCGTGACTCACCAGAAACTGGCAATGTTGCCTTGATTCTCGCCAACTCCAGTTCGTGTATTCTTATTTTCCCACTTTCTTCATATTCTAGCTGTTTTAATCTTTCAGCTTTTTCAAATTCTTTTAGTTTTCGCTCGCTCACGGCCATTACTAAAATATTTGTCACAAAGTCTGGATCATCCAGATACTCTTTGCTTTTCAAAATAATGTCTTTCAGTTCCGAAATTTTTACCTTATCTGGAAATCTCTCTCCAATTTCCTTTGCCACAAACAACTCCTCTTTCAAGAAGCCCTTAGCTGCTTTAAATATGTTTGCCATGTTTGTTTCCAAAAACAAAATCCTGTCGCGGTACGCCAGAAATATAAACAATGACAATTAAATTATGTTTGCTGACACCGTTTTTTTCACTCAAATGATCCAAGGGATCCCCAGATGAGTGATATGTTCATAAAATATACTAATGTATTTTAAAATACAAATACTCAGCTTGATTTTATATCACAGCTCTCTTTATTAACGGCAAAGAACAATCTAAAAAAAGAACTCAAAACAAAGTACACAATGTTGCCATACAGCACAAGCTAAATTAAAACAAAACAATTTTTTGGATATAGTTGGACGGTTTGAAAATAATTTACAGTACCTTACAGATGCGTTAAATAAAGGGAACGACCTCGGACTGTAGCACTTCACGGACGTACTTGTTGCTATTCAGATAACCCTCAAATCGTAGCAGCTGAGATCGCCCATGATACGCAATCGAACCCTAGACTATAACTCTGGGTGTTCGTCTACTATGACATTAGCTAGTGCACTGTGGAAGGCAACGTTTACCAGCATAGCGTTTAACACGAATGCGGTGATATGGTTCCTCAAAGCGGGTTTCGTCAGAAAATACAACTTGTTGCCAATCAGCCCGCCAGGCTCTGAATTCATGAGTCAATTCCGGTTCTGCCTCCACGTAGAGGTCGTGTTTCTCGAGCTTTACGGCACCGGAAATTCAGTTTTTCCCCTTGCC
Organism: Trichonephila clavipes; assembly: GCA_019973935.1. Lineage (NCBI taxonomy): Eukaryota > Metazoa > Arthropoda > Arachnida > Araneae > Nephilidae > Trichonephila > Trichonephila clavipes. The sequence goes on along the minus strand of BMAU01000115.1, from coordinate 365,861 downwards.
GCAGCCTTCGCTTCCCTCTTTGCCGTTCATCAACCAGCGAGAGTAGGCTTTTTCTCCTTTAGCAAGCATTTTGGTATTTTTTTCTCCTTTTGGTGGTGTTTTGCTTTTCCGCTTGTACATATAACTATCATGTTCAATTTACGTTTTAATAATTTCCATCGTTTTTCGTTTTATTTATAACTCCCATAATTTCCATCATGTCTAAAGATACTTTTGAAAAAGACATGGGCTCCAAGATTAAGAAAAACAAAGAAAGTAAAGACAAGGATGAAGGCATTATTACTAGCCTTCTTCAGAACTTCCCGGGAGCTGCAGGAACTGATGAATACCTTAAAATGGAGGCTACTCTTTCAGCTTTTGAAAATTTCCTCCAGACAGCCGACGCAAAACGTCTCAAGGGTTCCTCTCCTATGCTTATGGAATTCCTCATTCCCATCTTCCATATCTTTAGTGGCCTCGTAGTCAAGAAGCTTCCATCTTTGAGCGTCTCCCCTTCTGGCCCTCCAACTGAAGACAGTTCCGACGCTCCCACTCATGAGGCCCTGGATAACGCCTATCAACACATCCGAGATTTGGAAAAGCAAGTGGCTCTATACGAAGGAAAATTACAGGAATCTCAGCGCTGTTTCGACTCGGTCATTTCTAGCCTGGCTTCACACATTGTATCAACCGTTTCCTGTGTAAGCGATCTTAAATCCTCCATGGAGCATAACACTGATACTCTCGCCTCCCTTCCAGTCATCATCGCCAAGCCTAGCTACGCACAGGTCGCTTCTTCACCAGCAGCTGTTTCCTCCTTTACCATTCCTCCGCCTCCGAGTGAACAGGTCCTTCTGGTCAGACCTCTGGAACCTAATGCCGGTTCTTCCACCACCCGTAACAAAATAACTTCCTTTCTGCTGAGCAAACATCTACCCTTTAGGATAACCAGAATTAAAAATATCAATAATGGTGGAATTGCAATCTGTTTGACCACCGACGAGGATGTAAGCAAACTAAGCCAAGAACTCTCCAATAATGCTGACAAGTTTCTCAATATCCAAGCCAGTCCGACGTAAGCCACAGTTTATATTATTTGGTGTGGATTCATCATACAACAAAGACTCCATTACCAAAGCATTACTTCTAAAAAATGACATATTCAAGGATGGTGGTTTTGAGGTCAATTTCTCTATAAAATCGAAATCTTCCAATAATTGGGTCATATCTGTAATTCCTGATCTCTACCCCGTTATCAAAGATCACGGTTATCTTTATCTAAATTTTGAGAGAGTTAGAATTGAAACATTTATATCTGTCATGCAATGCTCTACTTGTGGTACTTTGGGCCACACAAGGAATCATTGCTCCAATACTCAAGCTTGTGTGTGCTTCAGTTGTAGTTCCACGGACGACCATGATCGAACCTCCTGCGAACCTCGATGCATAAACTGTACAAATCATAATGTCAGGTTTAGATCAGGTTTTTCAGAAAATCACGGATGCCGTGATAAACACTGCCCAGTATTAATCCAATTTAAAAAACGTACAATGGATCACACTGATTACGGACGCTGATTTCTTTCACTTACTTTCTGACTTCTTCACTTTCGCAACCTGTTTTATCATTTTTATAATTAATTATTCCATTTATTTTTATTTATCAGCATATTGAAATTACATGTTTAACTTCATTTCATGTTTATTTTGTTGAGCTGCATTTTATTCTTTATTTTTTCCCTTCATTTTTGTATATTATGTGTGTACCTTGTGCTTTAATATTTAATATTTATATTTAATATTTATTTTGTAGTACCTTCTCAACTTTATGTACATATATTTTTATTATTATTTTGATATATTCTGTTTATATTTGTTCTTAAATTGTTCTGATTCACCTCTTATTTTTATGTAATCAAGGCACATTTTTTTGCGTGTTATTATATTCACCTAATTAGTTTTTATTATTCGATTTTATTTGTTTTCGATTCGTTTCCTTATTCAAAATTTTTTGCAAGGCAGATTTTGGCCAATAATTTTTTTATCTTAGTTATTATTACTCACGTACATTATTTTTTATGTATCTTTCATGCATTTCGTTTATTGTATTTCATTTTTAAGTATTTATACTAGTATTGTATTTTTATTGATTTTTATAATATTATATTTGTATTGTATTTGTTTTGATATTTTAATTCCTTTTATTACTTTTATTTTCATTTTGCATATACTACTATCTCTATCTTTAATTATTTTATGCTTTCAATTCTTGCTTATCCATTGCAGTTATAACCACTCCTTTAATTCTGGCAGATCTTCTTAGAATTTTACAACTAAATGCGAATCACTCCCGGTCTGCCCATCTTCAAGCTCACTCGGTTGCAGTGGAGATGGGTTTCGATTTACTTCTCCTCCAGGATCCTTACCCTAACTTTAATCTTCCCTTAAATTCCCCACTTGGTTCCTCTCAATTCTTTTCAAATTCTCTCAATTGTGCAATTGTTTGTTATAATCGGAATATCATTTGCAACTTTCGCATGAAAACAGATCACACTGTGTCCGTCAACATTAAATTAAATCAAGTTCTTCTTACTGTTATTAACGTTTACTTTTCCCCTCATGGTGATTTCTCCGAGGCTATTAATCAATTGAACCTCTATAAAGGAATTAATAAGAATTGTTTGTTAGCCGGGGACTTCAATGCAAGGTCAGTTGTTTGGGGGTATAAGAACACTGACAGGAGGGGGGATATCTTGGCTGATTTCTTACTCTCCAACAATTTGCATCTTTGCAATATTCCAGGACTGGGACCAACCTTTCATGGCCCTAGGTCCACGGTTGGGAACCCCGATCTCACCCTCACATCTTGCGACCTGGTTTCCTTTGTTGAGAATTGGGAAATTCTTTCCACCGAATCCCTTAGCGACCATAGTTTTATCAGTGTTCATCTCCGGTGTGATCTAATCTTTTCTGACTTTGTCTTTAAAACCAAATATGGCATTAATAAATTCATCTATAATTTTCGCAAGAACTATAACCTTCTTAATTCCTTCTTGACTAACATCTCCTCAATTGAACTACTTGATGATTTCGCTAGTCTATTAATTAATACTACAAATGCCTCTGCCTTCTCAACTCTTAGAAAGCGCCTGGTTTTAAATACCCCTTCTTTCAAATGGTGGAACAATTCCTTAAGAATCCAGCGTAAAATCAGCTGAATGCATACAAGCGGAGGGTGGTTTCTCTCACTACGCATGGCATGTCGGTCGACGTGATTGCCTCCATGCACTCCAGGTACAAAGCCCTCAGGGCCAACTATAAAAAGTCAATAATTGACACCAAGAATAAAGCTTGGGAGTATTTCTGTTCTACGAATTCTAATAATTTTGGATTTACTCTTAAAGCAGCTTTCGGAAAGTTATCCAGCCCAACTAATCTTCATCAAATTTCGACTGGCGATCCTGCCTCTTTGTTCCATAGTAAGGTTAGCCTTCTTCTTGATTCTCATTTCCCTTCAGGATCTTCTCCTATTCCTCTTGTCTTCAATGACTGCTCTCCTCCTTCATGCCTGAGCCCCAGTGAAGTTGAAGTCGTCTTCCGGAAGCTTCGTGGGGGTAAAGCCCCGGGTATTGATCTCATTGACTATGCTATTTGGAAAGCTCTTTATAACTCCTTCCCCAACTTGCTTTTTCGATTCTTTAACCTCTGCATCCAATTTAATCACTTCCCTTCCATTTTTAAGAACACAAAAATTAAATTTTTACTAAAGCCCGGGCGTGACCCATCGTCTACTCTCTCCTATCGACCAATTTGTTTGCTCTCCACCCTTGGCAAAATTTTAGAAAGAATTTTTCTTAATAGGTTTCTTCGTTGGATTTCTAAGAATAATATTCTCCATAGATCTCAGTTCGGCTTTAGGGAAAACCGCAGCTGCATTGAGGCCGTGGACAAATTAGTGCATCACATTAAAAATACCAGGGTGAATAAACATACTGCTTCTACGTTTATTGATATCAAATCTGCTTTTGACAACGTTGATTGGTCGACTCTTCCATATTTTTCATTCATACTGTATTCCTCTTCACTTTCAGAAATTCATTCACTCTTACCTCACTAACAGGGTAATTATCTGGACTGATAATACTTTTACCATTAAAAAACAAATTTTTAAAGGCTGCCCACAAGGGTCCGTTCTTTCACCAACTCTTTGGAATATTTATTTTAATCCTATCCTTTCTCTTAACTGTTTCTTCTCCAAGCCTTTGCGGACGATCTCGCAATTGTCTCTTTTGGCCTTTCACGTAAGAAACACTTGAAGATAATACTAATAAAATCCTTAGTTTAGTAAATTCTAAGCTTTCCGAGCTCAATTTGTCAATAGCAACTGCTAAAACCGTTTCAGTTGTTTTCAGATGTCCCTTTATTCAAGGCCGTGGTTTTCGAGGGAGCACGACCTTCAGGAGGAATCCCATTTTTAAAATTGGTTCCAATTCCATCCATATCTCTAAGTCATACAAATACTTGGGTGTCAACATTGACAATCGCTTATCTTGGACTCCCCATATAAATTCTATCAAGGATAAGATTCTCTGGATTTCTTCCAACTTTTATCGTGTTTCCAAAAATTTCAATCACCAGCATATTTCCCTAATGAAACTTTGGTATACTTCGGTTGTTCAACCAATCATCTCCTACGGAGCAGGAGTGTGGGGTGGATCCCTGACCTCTATCCAGGTCCAAAAGCTTAAATCTATTCAGAGGATTTACTTATTAAAAATCACTATAAAGCCTATAAAACCTCCCCTACTGACGCTCTTAATATCCTATCAGGCATTCCCCCATTCATATTGTTATTCGCTCTCTCTACTTTAAATTCCAACTTTGGAACAACAGGAACGATCTCCTTCCAGGCCTTATCCCAGCTACGAAATTGGACTCTTTTATTTCTCTTCATCAGATCCTTCCCGATTTTCTTTCCTTTCCCATTAATACTTTCGAGGGCCCATCTGAGTGGGAAGTGTATACTGACGGATCCAAAATCGATTCCAATGTTGGTTTCGCCGTGTGTATTTTTTTTCGGGGGTCTCCTTTTAAAACATATCTCTTTAAAATTCAGGATTTTAACTCGGTCTTTCAGGCAGAGTTCTCTGCCATCGGTCTCTCTGTCTGTTGGGCAGTTCATCATAATACTAAAATTCATATTTATACTGACAGTCTCTCCTCTATTCTCTTTCTTAATAATCTTACAAATAAATCCAGTTATCTCAATTCCATTAAATTCAAATTGTTTCAATTCAGAAGCTACTACAATCTTTACTGGGTCAAAGCTCATAACAATAACCTTTATAATGATTACGCCGATTTTTATGCAAAACAGGCTGTATATGATGGCGAAGTGTTTTCGGTTCCCGCTCCTCACTCCTTCCTCTCCAGTTCCTTAAATAAATTTATCCTAGAGTCTTGGACCTCCTCTTGGAATGATTGCAATACTGGACTAAGGGTCAAGCGCTTTTTCAATAATCCTAAATTAAACATTCTTCCCATTTCTAAATATCTGGTCCATTTTCTAACTAATCATGGGCCTTTCCCCGCTTACTTGCACAGGTTCAATCTCCTTCCCTCTCCAAATTGCCTGTGTGGGTCGCCTGGAGACGCCGACCATTACGTATTCCACTGCCCCTTCACTTCTGATCACCATCTTGTTAACCTCAGCCCGAACGCTCTCTATCCTTGGGTCAACTCTATTATTAATAATCGTGCAATTCACAATAAATTAATTTCCTGCTTTGCTATTTCCAAATCCATATGTGATAATTTGGCTTAACTTTCCCTTTTCCCTCTTCGGTTCTTGCTATTCCTTTAAATCTTTTTTGTTCCCCTCCCATAATTTTTTGCAGCTTCCTGTTTTAACCCTTAGTCATCATTCTGGGTTTACTTTATGATTAATTTCTTGTTTTTTTTTCTCTCTTTTAGCAAAAATGGTTTCTTTAATAAAATTCAATAACTTATCTGTTTCCCCCTTTCTCCCCTCTTTCTCTTTTTAGTGTCTTAAAATATAATTGAGGAGGAAATGTAAAAAAAAAAAAAAAAAAAATCATCTTTTCTGTGCTTTTTCAAAAAAAAAAAAAAAAAAAAAAAAATCTAACGACAACAGGAAGTGTTGGCGCCACTCTTGTCTGTGTTTGTTAAGTGTTTTTTTTTTATGTATTTGCATTGTAATTTGTAATTGTTAAGCGTTTTTTCTGTATTCCCCCAATTCTCAAGAATTTTGGGGAAGGGACTTTTTGTACATGTTTTTCGTTTAATTTGATAAAATACTTCTCGGAGGGTCGGATGCAGCTCTAAACCCTTTGGGTGAGCTCGATTCTCTGGAGTAAGTAAGTATTCATGAGTCCATTGCAGACGCAGCCGTCGATGGTTTGCCTTGAGGTAGGGATCCTGTATAAAGGAATCCTGGCACGCAGTTGAACGGGAATTTTTATCTATAGCATCCTCCGCTTCCCTCTATGAGAGTGGATTTCCACGAAATCCGTTCTTAAATGTTGCCAAATGCAGTACTCGTTTTCTTTCATCTGTGGGAACGGTTTTCCACTATTGGCTACGTGAAATAGTTGTCAAATGTATGTAGCCCGGTGGAAAAAAGGGTGAGCAGATTGTCGCCCTGTCTAAAATTACGATGTTCATATTTAGATGACTTCAATGGAGATTGAATTATACTAAACAAGTTCATTGGTTTAATCCAAGATCCATTTTAAGTGCTTGAAGGCATATGAACAAAAGATAGGCATATAAGATATGCATATGAACAAAAATTTCACGTGAATTAGTGGTCTTTTTCAAACTTGGAATGCTTTTACTACATGAGTACAACCTTTAGATCAGAAAAAGAAGTCTTTTACTATTGGAAAATAAAAAAAATATCGTTATTCTAATTATCAGAATGCAAAACTCCACTAGCTGAACTATTTTGATATAGGAGGGCTACGATTCATTAATAGCACCGAACAACTACATTAACACACAACAGAAATATCAAGGTAACCATATTGTAATGTTATCACTTAGCTTGTCAAACAGAAAATACAACTTGACGCGTAGCACTCCTATTCCAAATTAGAACCCCAGATGGAGTTTCGCCTTCTGATAATTAGACAGATGATATCTTTGAAAGTTACCGTACTTGTGGCCTTGAATTTTATTTCACATTGAGAAAGCGCTCTATGTAAAGAAAAATCTTATGCTCACAAGGGATACATTGATGAGAGTGAGTGTTTTGTTAGCGTTGCACTCTAAAGCAATACGACGGTTATTGGCGACGGACTTCGTAATTCCGAACCTAGGTCAAGTGATAAGGGCCACGACAACCGAGATTGCATCATCGTCTCCAAACTACCAGACCGAAGGGAGGACTGAGTCTCGACAGATTTAATGCGCATCAGGCCATCTACACGACGGGTGGCACTAGGGGTTTAATTAATGACATGCCGGTCACAAGTTCATGACCATGCGCACACATTGAAAATAGAGCACTGTGATCCAGAGAATGTTTCGTAGAATAAGGTAAAAATTCTGTAATACAATGAAGTTCACACATAGTCTAGAAGCTAGTCTGGCAAACTTGTTTCTCTTTTCTTATATTCGTAGAATGGGTTAGCGGAGTTCCTTTTTCATGTGAAAACTTCGCATCCTATCTTGGGTTTTGAGTTTAACATTGCTTTAGCACAGTACTGCATTAAAATATTAAAATTTAAAAAGAAAATATTTGAACACTAATAGGAGTGCCTTTAAAAGTTAAAATTAAGTGAATTGAAGAAAATTAAAAAAATTATAAGTACTTTGAAAATAAAATAGAAAGCACAAAGATATATAAGATTCTTCCATTCCCGCAGAAACAAGCCTCCTGTTAATTCTTTAGATTGAAGCTTAGAAAGCGATGTAGAAAGAAGAGTTTCCAATTCTGTAAGATCATTCTACAGTGTTTCTGTTAGTGAAACGCATTAGGGCACCGGTGGGCTACTTCCTATTGTCCAAATCTGACGGCACACTTAATTTTAGAATCAGTTAAATGAAACAAATGTACCTATCATAAATTTCTACATTTGTTTTTAAATCAGGAGTGAGATTGCTTCTTTAAATTTGATAATTTTCTGATCATAGCTGCAAGTTTATGTCAGCCATCTTGCACCTACATTTACTCTTGATCCTCATGCAGGAAAAACTTTGCTCACAAATATATGTCGACTAAAATAAAAAGAACAAGTTCAAGCCTCAGGTGCTTTATCCATAACAGGACTGGGATAACAGAGCAAATTGAACTCAAGCTTAATTTCCTTGAAATCCAGACATTTTCTTGTGATCTTGTTCTCCAAACTTTGCAGATGAACTTTTAGTAGAAACTCTTTCAGGTACTTTGTTTTCGTAATAGCGAAAAATACAAGACTAATCCTTGATCACGTACTGGAAAGAAATCTCGGTTCAAAGCCGATCTTCTGACTGTCTAGGCGGGCCGTGTAAAAACTCTTTGCAGGCTACTAGTTGCTCACCCCTGCATAGGGCTATTTCAGATTCTAATAAGTTCTTAATTCCATCTCTAGACTTTAAATTTAAACTGTCTAACAAAAACTCGTGTCGGGGTCAGCGTGTTTTTGCGATTCCAGCTCCGATTCGTTTTACCCCAAAATTTGCCTAACTCCAACTCTACAGCCCTGCTCCAAACGACCACACCACGCCACGCCAATGGGAGGCACAGCAGATTTAACGTGCATTAGCTACTCTACATAGCGGGTCTTCAAGTGGCATTTGGACTTGAACCCGCAACATTTCAGCCAAAAATGACCACTAGTCTACCGCGGTTACGATGTATTGAGAAGAATTTAACAGAACAACTAGTACCGTTTATGGAAGTCAAATGCTGAAATTTAAACATTTCCTTGGATTGCATCTTGTACTAATAAAATTATGTCTTCAAGACCTCTTTTTCAATTCCTATTATTAGCTCAACTCTATATATTTATTTGTTTAACTTCGTAGAATTTTTAATCGTTAATAAAATACATTTTAAAATGCTCACTTGAGCTGAAATTTTACATACATGATTATTTTGGATGACAATGCAGCAATTTATCTATAATTAATAAAAATTAATTGATTAAAATTAATTATTTAAAGAATTACAAATACAGCCACGTTGGCATCATTTTTAGCGACTTGTGTCAAAACTTGAAAAGGTTTTTTTTCTCACGTTTTCAAGTATTCAGTTGAACCGAAATTTTACATACACGATTGTTTTGGATAGCAATACGATACTTTAATGATAATAAAAATTAATTACCACTTAATGTTGTGATTCTGTCCTATGTATATACATATTTATATTAATTTTGTAACTATTTAATAAAAGTAGCTAAAATAAAATGTTTCTTTGATGATCTAAGTAGGTTATTAATTTTTTTTACTATTACTTGTTACCTATTAAATCGGATTCATGAACGTAATGTTAATTCCCTAACATGAATAAAGCGTACTCAAATGCAATGACTTCTTGAATGCAATAAAGCATATTAAAAAAATAAAGAATTTTTTTGTGTATAATTACTGTTAAACCTTTATATTACGAATTTTTCTATATAGCGAACTTTTTCCTGGAACTTTGAACATTTCAGAATTTTCTTCGTAAAATAACCTCTCTATAGTGAAGTGCATTTTTCATGTAACGAACGTTTTCTTTTGTGATTCAATCCCCCCCTTTATTTCAAGTATTTCTGACACACACTTCAAGTTACTCTCTCTTTAATACATTTTATGGCGGTCATAAATCTTGAACTGGTTTTATTAGATCCTAACTCGCCGAAAGCAATAGAGTTCTGGACGTTTCATCCAAGTGCAATAGTAAACCCCCCCCATTGTCCAATTCACTAGAAACATCTTCGATATCCCCTTTCACACTCAGTGGAGGTGTCCCGTGTCCGAATTATAAAATAATGTATGTTTAATATTACTTGTGTGCTTTAAATCAGAAAATGTCCTAAAAATTCATTAGTTTTAATTTAAAATTATTTTCTTAATATTGAAAATACAGTGACACATTCGACATTATTTTTTCTTGTTTTCTTTGCAGTTTTTCTTTCTTTTGATGCGTAAGATATATAAAATAAACATATATTAATTTTAAAAAAGGTGTGAATAATTACTTTTTTAATATATAGTGTTTATGAATTTAAAATTTGTTTTATGTGGTTTATATAGTATATTAAAAGATAACGAATATTACAAAACGATTTTTAAAAAATAACGAAGAACGACTCTATACAACGAACTTTTTTTTCCTGGGATTTAGCGACTTCGTTATATAGAGGTCCGACTGTACTTTTTGATCCACTTATTATTTTTTAAAAAAATATTTTTATCTCAATTTAACCCATTCAGGACCATGATCACATATGTGATTACTTCAGGGTCCACGGTATCATGTGAGATAGCGTTTTCCCCGTTTAAGGTCCATGATCACATCGGTGATTTGAATTTGGAATTATTACAAACTGGAAACTTCGATTTATTTTATTACATTAATGATTTTAAATGGAGATGGGCTTAACAGAAAAAATCACTTGGTCTTGAAAGAGTAATGCATTTGTTTGTGCCGTTTTAAGTCAGATATTTAGACAATAGTTTAAAAAAATTACAGAAAAAAAACGGAGTTGTGTGTGTGTGCACAAAACCTTTTATTTACTTTTACCCAGTCTAGATTAGGGTAATAAAATAAAAATTTTAGGTCAACAATATTTTGCATAAGTACAAATTTAATATTTAATAAACATTTTTCATAGGATAGCAAAATAAGACATTTTTTTCTGTGGGCGTAATTTACGCATTTATCCTTGGTAGTCAATTAAGTACCAATCTGCGTAAGAGTCTTGCAAAAAAATATCAATGTATAATGAAAGGGCAATTCACAGCACTTTTACAACCCGTACTACACAAAATCCAGAGCAAAATAACTTTTTTCAAAAAATAAATATCTCGAACATCAATTCTTAAAAGGAGAATTTGGTAAGAATATTTTTTTATTTACAATTAGTATCACGACTGTTACACAGAGCAAGAAAATCCAGAATTAAATAAACTTATTTTCAGAAAACGATGTATTGTGAGTATCACTTCCCCAACAGAGATTTTATCAAAAAAATTTACCAAAACGATCATTTTTAAATGTTTTTTTGCGACATGAGAGACGGGCATTGATTTTTGAAAAAATTTCGAAATTTTCTTAAACACCACTGAAGTAGCTGGATTTCCGATTAACGTCTTGGATAAACATATTCATAGAATGATCCACAATATTGGCAAGTAGGATGAAATTCATCCTTTTTTGGAATGTGCCAGCATGTTCCACATCGTAATTTGTATTTCTTGTATCTGAAATACGGACGTAAAATTAAAAAATCGTGAACCAATAGTATATTATAACTTCAAAATATTATAATAACAATAAAAAGTATTAACGTTTTAATATTTTTAATACGCAGCGGATTGGTATTTTACCATTGTAGACCTAGTATATCTCCCGGAAGCTGGTATCTCTTTCTAGGGCGGCACCATAAAGGTGGATACCAATCACCGCAGGTAATGTTGACGGTTTCCTCCCTAGAGGGAGACACCCGAGCTCTGATGATGCGAACACGTACTAGGATTTAATTTTGCCGAGAGCTCCCAAGTCAAACTGATACTCTAGGGATCTTTTACATACCGTATAATAATACAACATGGCCGCTGTCGATTATCTGCATCATGAAAATCCTCCGACTTGGTTCAGAGTTGAACCCGCAAACTTGGGTGCAGAAGGTCGGCGACAAAGAAACTACGGCATCTCGCGCAAAAAAGTATGAACATTGTGTTACAAAAAACCCATGGTATTTAAAATTAAACAGTAGGACACAAATTAAAAAAAAAAGGTTCATAAGTTGACGTATCATAATATTGTTCACACATGTCTAAATAAATTAAATCTTTTTAAATATTGCAATTATAAAAAAAATTTCCCATAAGCAATTTAACACTAGATTGCCCAAGGAAGTCATTTTGACTGCTTTTTAGTTTCAATTAGAAAAACAATGGGGACTATACTGATACAATTTCTTAAACTTTTTTAGAATACATTTTTTTCCCGAGTGAAGTAATTTTTTTTATTGTTAATAGTTACTAACAACTTGTTATATGACTGTACATAATATAAAAATATTAAAATTTTTTTTAAACATTAATTATTCATTCACAATGCAGTCATTTTGACCGCTTTGGGGCAGTATAGGTATATCTTAAATTTCACACACAAGAGTGGTCTTTCTAGTGTTAAAATATTAGAATATTAGCAAAATTTTGGGAACTAGTTTAAATTTAGAATTGTTTTTTTTCTTACAAATTATATTTTTTGATCACGATTTGAAAACGATTACTACTAAAAAAAAACTTTGTCTAAGAAAAATAAGCATCAAACAAAAATATGGTTACAAAATGAACAATGTATTGAGACAACGAAATTTTTGCAGAAAATTTTGAACAGAAGAGACAATGCCGCGCAAATTAATAGGTGAAAAACAATTTATTTTCAAATAACAATATAAACAATAATATCCCCAATTTATTTTTAAAAAAATGCTTAGTTGCAAACACTGGCGTAACTGAGAATATTAGGTGCCTCCCCTGAAAAGTCGGGTTTTGAGTCCCTAGCCGGATAATACAAAGGAGAGCAAAGCCACAACATCAGGCTCTGAGCATCATATAATCCTTGCCCTTTCCCCACAATGCAGAAGTATAGGCTATGCCACTGGTAGCAAACATTTATCAATACGGTATGGAACCCATTTTACTGGAGAAGCACTTTTACTGGATTGCGACTATTCTACGTGCATCAGGTAGCCATTAACAATGGGATCTGTGCCCACTCTGATTAATTGCGACAGAACCAGAAAACAGGATGCCAAATCATTACGATTTCGAGGATGATTTTACAGAACAAGAAGTTTCCTCCATAGCATGTCTCGTGTTAATCAAACGTGCTGGCCATTTCATTCGAAACAGTATTTTACGTATTGGTTGATAACGTGAGCCCTACGTACTCGTGTGTTATCGTCCATAAATCCCGATCCTCCCAAGCATGTCTCGTGTTGATTGTGCTGGCCATTCCATTCGAAACAGATTATCACGTACTGGTTGACAACGTGAGCTCTATATACTTGTGTGTTATCATGCATAAAATGGCATCAAAACCTTGCCTACCAGATATGGATGAACATATGGTTCGAAAACTGTTTAAGTTTTATTATTAACGAAAAATAAATAGGATACAACCTGCACACTTTGTGACAAGAGCTAGAGTGAAAAATACATGAGAAAACCACAAATACAAATGAGAGATACAGGCACCATCTATAAGCATAAGAACAAAATCCTGTTAGCATTAGATATTAAGTCATAATCTTTAACACTTTCTCTTGTTAACTGGATTTTGTCAAAACAGTCCCATTTGATTACACAATGTCAATAGTCTGGACTTCATCAAGGGTTTTGTCAGAATGTCAGAGACTTGTTTCTCAGTTGACACTTGTTTCACATTTAATTTTCCCTCTAAGACTTTCTCGCGCACAAAGAAGTGTTTTATTTCTATGTGCTTTGTCCTTCGATGATATTCAGGGTTGTGTGACAACTTTACTGCTGCCCTGTTGTCCACTTGAAGTGTGGGAATTTCCCTCAAGTTCACTATGCTTTGAATCAGTCTGCAGAGCCAAATTACTTCTTTGGCTGCCTCTGATGCTGCTATAACTTCAGCTTCAGTTGTTGAAGTGGCAACAATTGCTTGCCTTTGGCTGCGCCATGAGATAGCTCCTCCAGTATATATCATAACATATCCCGAGGTTGATCGACTTGTTTTGGTACATCCACCAAAATCTGAATCACTATAACAATGAAGCACACCTTTTGTCTCTGTAGCATGATATGTTATTCCATATCCAACTGTGCCAGCTATATAGCGGAATACTCTCTTCACCTTGACTATATCTTCTGCAGATGGGTTTTCAAGTGATCTCGAAAGAAATCCTACACTATATGCAAGGTCTGGCCTAGTTCCCACCATCAGATACATAAGGGCACCAACAGCTTGCCTATATGGAAAATCAGAGTTTTTGGTTTCAGACTTTTGCAATCTGCAATCCTTTAACATGGGCGTTGCCACAGGTTTGCATTCCTCAAATCCAAAACATTTAAGTATTTTTCTGGCATATCCTTTTTGATTGATAGTTATTGAGTTGTCTTTATGATGCTCAATTTCAAGAGACCTAGAAAACAGGAAACTTTTCCTACTGATATCTTGAATTTTGTTTTCAGCTCCTTGATGAACATTTCAGAATCTTGTTGGTCAGTTGCAGCAATTAATCCATCATCAACATACGACACTATCAATAATTTTCTACCTTTTCTTTCCCGAATGTATAGGCATGGATCAGCTTCACTTGCTTTAAAGCCAAGATCTGTTAAAAATTGACCAAAACACTTGTTCCAACAGCGTGGTGATTGTTTTAAACCATACAGGCTGCGCTTGAGTTTACATACTATTCCTGAGCCATCTTTGAAACCTTCTGGTTGTTTCATAAATATGGTTTCCTCCAGATCTCCATAAAGGAATGCTGTTGATACATCAAATTGAGTCAAGTGCATCCTTTCTTCAGCTGCAATGCTTAAAACTGTCCGTATTGTTCCCAATTTGGCTACTGGGCTGTATGTTTCACTGTAATCAATGCCCTGGCGTTGACTAAAGCCTCTTGCAACAAGTCTTGCTTTATATTTATTGATGCTGCCATCTGGATTTGTTTTGAGTCTATAAACCCACTTACAGAGTATTGCTTTAGCTCCAACTGGTAGGTCTGATAGCTCCCAACTATGATTTTCACTTAATGAATTCATTTCACTCTCCATGGCTTTCTTCCAGTTTGTGCTGTCCTTGGAGTTTATTGCTTCTTCATATGTTTCAGGATTATAGTCATCTAAATATGACTCTGCTTCCATAGTATGATCCTCAAACCGTTTTGGTTTCTGCAGAAGTGAGCGGTTCCTCAGCTGTCTATCTGATGTAGGTTCAGCATCTTCTTCCCTATCAGTCTCAGAATCACTTAAGTCTTCTTGGCTTAGTGTCTTTTCTATAGGATTGTCCTCAATTTTTATCAGCTGCTCTTCATACTTTCCCCCTGATTTGTATCTCCTCTTATCCTGTCTTCTAATTTTAATTCTGTACGGTCATCACACTTCCCTGCTTTTTCTTGAAAGATTACATCTCTAGATAAAATTACTCTGTGTTCTTTCTTTAGCCAGATTCTGCATCGTTCATCTGCATCATATCCCACAAGGTACCCTTGGATGGCCTTCTTGTCCATTTTCCTTCTCTTCTGAGCTGGAACATGAGCATAGCATGGAGATCCTATTATGCGCAGGTGTTTTAACCGGGGTTTCTTTTTGAGCCAAAGCTCATATGGACTTGTATTTTCTATTGACGACTTTCCTGTTCTGTTTAGTATATATATGGCAGAGTTAACTAATTCAGCCCAGATAACTGCAGGGAAACTGACCTCAGGATTTGAATATTTGAGTGTTCTGGCCATTTCAATGGTGGTTTGCATTTCTCGTTCACTGGCTCCATTTTGTTCTAGGGTGTAAGGTGCTGTGAGCCTTTGAGTAATTCCATTTGAATGCAAAATTTCATGAACATCTTTGTTATCAAATTCTCCACCATTATCGCAGAGGAATTCTTTCACAGAATATCCCAGTGTCCTTATATGTGCAAGCATGTGCTCCAACACCTCTTTTACTTCTGACTTCTCTTTTATTAGGTAACCATAGCGAAACTTTGTAAAGCTGTCTTTGAATACAACCAAGTACTTTTTCTTCTGAAATGACTCATCAAATGGTCCACAAACATCTGCAGAAATCAGTTCACCAGGCTCAGATGCTTTCTCCCTGGTGCCAAATGATAGTCTGTGTGCTTTGCCGTAAATACATGGCTCACATAATTCCTTATATAGCTTGATGTGGATGCCTAATTCCTTTTCAAGCATGTTTCGGATGTGACGTTTATCTTGGTGGCCCCATCTTTCATGATACAACTGTAGCTAAGAGCTGTCTGCTATAACAGTATGAACTTCTATCATTTCTTTGGGCAAAATTGGTTCAAAATTTGCTTTGAATAAGGAACCATTTACATTGCGAGAGCCATAGAGAGCACCACATCATCATTGACTTTTAACCAGCACTCAGTAGGAGTCGACACAAATTTACTGTTTGGGTTTCTGTCTTGAGCGGTAAGTACAAAGAATAAATTTCTATTAATCTTTGGAACATACCAAACATCTTTTAGAACGACTTCCTGGCATTTCCCATTAATGGTCGATTTTACTTTTATTGTGCATTTTCCAAGAGCAGCTAATGTTTCATTTCCTGCAGCTTTAATGCCACAAGGACTATCACATTTTATGAAGTCAACAAAATATGTGTAGCAGTTTGTAACATGCCTAGTAGCTCCATTGTAAATCCAATATGATGTCAGGCTAGTCTCTGATATATGTACAGACTTCCTCAGATATAGACATCAATGCTATGTTCGCTGATACTGTATTTGATTGTGTATCACTCAATTTATTCTTTGGTTTTCCATCTGAAATCCACTTTCTACAGTCTTTTACCCAATGTCCTTTTCGTTTACAGTAATTGCAGCTATCTTCTTTTCTTGACTTGGACTTATATTTGCCTTCTTGTTTGGGCCTTTCTGATTTCGTAGCTATTAAGGCTTCTTGGGCGTTTTTGATACTGTCTTCAACTTTAGTAAAATTTCTTTCAAACATACACAGCTGCACTGTCAATTCTTCAAATGACTTCTTGTCATCTTTAGCGAACAACATCAACTGGATTTAAAGGTTTCAAACTGACAAGGCAAAATATGTAAAACTTTACAGACTAGCATAAAATCTGGCAATTTACTTTCCCTCTAGCCTCAAGTCCGTTATTCAATTCATTCCAAAGACTTCTTAGCCTTACAATGTGTGTGGAGATATCCTCTACTGGGGAACCCAGCTGAATGCAAAAAACTCTGTGCAAATTTTAAACAACTGATCTTTTGAAGTTGCTTCAAACTGCTTCCTCAATGATTCCCAAGCTTCGAAGGCTGTCTCCTTGTCCATAATCTTTTGATACACAGCATCAGTGACAGTACTTGCGATCATTGATTTCGCATAACTATTTGCTTTTCTGTACAAATCGCAGCGTTCTTTATGCTGTTTTCTTACAGATTCTTGAGCATCAGCATCTATGGATTCTGGCTTTTTCAGCTTGCCATCTATGACCTCGATCGCTCCTTCGTGGTAGTCAAGTAGGTCGCGGATCTTCCGTTTCCACATCGGCCAATCTATTTCTCCGGTCAAAGGCTTAATATGACGGCTGAAATCCATATTATTTCCTTTCTAGAAAATTTAGACTTGCAAGCTTCTTAAATAATCCGTATCAGTATCTCTAGGCTAAGCAACAACCTTCTTCTGTTTCTTCCTCGATCGCTCCAAAATGGCGGCACGATCACGCCACCTTCCCGCCAAACTACCGATCGGCGAAACTTTTCCGCGACTTGTTGCCTCCAAGAAATATCTCTGCCTTTTCTATCATAAAAGACTCATAGCTTTGATACTTCAAGCATGGTTTAAGCTTGTGCTGGTACCCATAACCTGTTTAAGTTTTATTATTAACGAAAAATAAATAGGATACAACCTGCACACTTTGTGACAAGAGCTAGAGTGAAAAATACATGAGAAAACCACAAATACAAATGAGAGATACAGGCACCATCTATAAGCATAAGAACAAAATCCTGTTAGCATTAGATATTAAGTCATAATCTAACAAAAACTACATCCCGATGAATAAACGCAACCCCCCCTGAAGTGGTACCTAGGACGTGAAGATCAATTCGGCCAACAACCGATATCCATGCCCGAACCATAACACCAGCATGGCTACAGCTGTGACTTTTCGAAATATTGTGAGATTGAGTTCCTGAAATTCTCCAGACCCGTCGGAAATCGTTGTTTATACAGAGTTGGGAGATTGGTCAATGATTGGCTCCTTATTATGGTGCCCAATGGATGTATTCCAGAGCCATTGTAACCGAGTTCTTTCGTGAGAGAACGTCGATGGCATCAGAACTGATGTACTTGTGGAATACAGATGGTTTTCATGCAATCTTGTACAAAGAATTTGTCGGAATATCTCTATTCTTGATAGTGGCGTAATTGAAAACCATTAGCCTTCTCCCCCTTTCAGCAAAGTCAGGTTTTGCGTTTAATATTTTATAAATTGATTAAATACGTACTTGGCGTCAGTCAGGCTTTGGGAACTCTAGAATCCTGGCTCATTTCCAACGATGCGTGGGGGTGTACGTTACACCACTGATTCTTGATGACAGCGCAACGCTCGAAGAAAGTTGTCAGGCAGTTGTAACCCTAAGATGTCTAATGGACTCAAGCAATAACCACAATGCAACACGCGCGAGATTTTCCTACAATAACTGTGTTCGGCCTCTTTTTTCACGAGCAAACTGTCACTGGTGCATAAGCACGAGATTACCTCGATGAACATCTCCCTCAACGATGGACTGGATGAGCCGTGGACTACAACATACCATTCTCCCAATGGGAACCCAGAGAGAAGTCTTGACTTAACCCTTCGATTTCTTTCTGGGGACACGTAAGAGATAAGGTTTTGGTTCCCTCCCCTTTCTGTAGATTTAGCGGAACTAAAACAGCGTATCATTTTTTGATTATATTTAATTTATTACAATCTTATCCATATTAAAACTTTTTTAAAAAACTTTTAAAATATATCAAATAATAACGAATATAGAATAATAGTGCTTAAATAAAGGAATTATAAAAAGTGCAAATTGCAGAAAAATGATCACTCACCTGATTCCACATGCATTACACAAAGGAGTACCATCCTCTGCATCCCTCCAAAGGGGAGTTTTCTTTACACTACATGAAGCACAATGCTTTTCTGGAAAGAGATTTTGTTTTGAAGAAATTTATGCTTATTGAAAGTATAATTTACTTCAAAAATCTAATGTTTAAAGGCAAAAGAAAACGAAATGAAATGGAAAGAAGCGAAATGGTACTCACCAAAGGACCTTTTCCCGTTGGAAACGAGTGACGTTTCAACGGTCAAGAAGCTTCGCGTGGGAAAGTATCCCAGGCTGAACACCCCGGTACTGATGTTTTAAAGGAAGTTAACCTCTGACATCCCTTGACCTGGCCGACAGAAAGGTGACTGGAGCAGTGCCCACATCAGCCGCCGGCTTCAAAGTACACCGCGAGAAGGGGGACTTGGACCAATAGTAGAATGGTTTTCCCGAATACGTGCAAACAGAAGGGACTCTGTGTCACTTTCGTGGGAGGGACGTATTTTGTCTTTAAAGAGACTCTCGAATTGCTGGGAAAGATTCAGAGACACCAAACTGACACACATAGATTGCTACAAGCTTCTGTATTCCAACAGTCTTACCAGAATTTGCACCCCAGCATTTTCAGCTCCATCAGGAGAAATCCACGGTCTTGGCAGCGAACTAAACAGCGCTGCCCTTAATTGAACCCGGTGTCGCAGAGCACAAGCGCCCCGGCAGTATAAATCCTTAAGAATGTTGCTTTGCAGATTAGCACTGATCCCAGGTAAAAGTAAAATTCAGAAATGGCAAGCTTTATCGCATTGACGATTCGCTGGATAATTGATTGTTTCGGTCTCTAGTTGGGAGGGTCACGGGCCTGCGAATGCATCACGGACATCCCGAAAGGACGCAGACCATTATTAGACCTTACAGGTGTAGATTAGTTATATAATAGGACAGGAAATTCTTATCTCATACCACTCCACAACGCAGGGGATGTTTTAAGATTATAACGGTTATGATA
Source organism: Trichonephila clavipes (assembly GCA_019973935.1). Classification (NCBI taxonomy): domain Eukaryota; kingdom Metazoa; phylum Arthropoda; class Arachnida; order Araneae; family Nephilidae; genus Trichonephila; species Trichonephila clavipes. The sequence goes on along the minus strand of BMAU01000115.1, from coordinate 345,891 downwards.
CATTAGATGAGGGATTGCCTATTTGTGCAATTGAAGTTAAGGGAATTGCTGATTTGTCGGAGCCAATGAATATCGAATCTGATGCAAAAACTGACGATGAAACTCCTATCAAAAGTGTTACATTTTCTACAGCTTTACAATGGTTGGAAACTGAAAATATACCTAATATGCAGCAATATGTGAATGACGCAGTACTTTCTTCTCAGCATCAAATCAAAAAAGTACTCTTTTGAATCGTAAGTCAAAAAGATAGGCAAACAATCGTTATTCAGTATTTTAAAATTTCCAATTAACTGGTGCGCAATAATTCACTAATAGTGTTTTTATCTATTGAATAAAAAGTGCGTAATTTGTATAGGTGCTTTTCATAGAATTTCCAAAAGTAAAAAAAATTGTATTTTGTTTGGACTCCGATATAACAAATAACTTTGAATTAACGAGCAAAATGTTTGGTTCCAATGAATTCGTTACATCGGGGCCCGATTGTATATGTCTTTGAAAAAACTAATTCTGTTTTTCCAATAAACATCCGCTTCACATTTCATATCTACATAAATTTCGAAATATAAGCATATACCTGAGTCGTGTAGGTAATAAATATTTTCATTTCTGCTCAAGGATATATATAAGATGCATTTTTCAGAAAATATAACAGGAATCGATGATTCATAAGTATATACCGAAAGAGAAAAATAACGACTCTTAATAGGAAGTCGTGACGTTACACCTTTTCCTAAATGTGAAGAAAGGATTATGCCTTCAATTGTAAAGTTATTTTCTTGAAGCTGTCAGAATGTAATCGTCTGAATTGATTGAATATTAATGTCACACTGTTCAGCGACGGATCTCGTAATTTTGAACCATGGTCAAGAGACGTGGACGACACCCCTG